>JAMBLF010001366.1:0-101213 GCA_030578115.1 Leucoptera coffeella
GAAAAATGAAACTATTAGTCAGTGCAATGCAACAATTAAGTTAATCTTTAATATTATATAATATCTAGTAGATTTGTTATGTCATGTTTATTACAATAGTGAAGAAAATGTTAAATAATAATAGACGAGATATTTCTTAGGACCGTTCAAGCTACTTATCCTATTGGCAAGAAGAGGTGTGAATATATTTATGTTCGTTTATCACTGTCGTCAATAGAGTACATCGTAAATAGAATACTTTTGTATTGATTGTAAACCAAAAGCGCAATTTAATCATCTGTTTTTTTTTGTTTTTATGTCATATGGACATTGTAAACACATGAGTATATTTTTCACGTCTTTACATGTAAAAAAGCTCATTGGGTGTTTCAGAGATTGCTTTTGTAATACATCGTAGTATGTAGGCAATACAGCTTAATCACAAGCAATATCTTTAGGCAAGCGTGTGGCGAAATTAAGCTGAACGCTAATTACAAAAACACATTAACTTACATACATACAATATTTGAAAAGACGATACGGCCTTGAATCGATTGCGAACTCCTTTCAAATGTATGAAGCTTAGAGATACAGTTTTATAAAAAACAAGTTTATTTCTATAGATAGGTTTTATAGATTTAAGCACAAAATTGTTAATAGCGATTCGGCTTACCACCGTTACATTAGGTCTAGTTAGTTATCTGTTTACGAAGTGGATTTGGATTGAATAAAGAATTACTAACTCCGCAATAGCGTATACCAATACGTGGTCCTCTGAATACTGCGTAGGTTATGTATTTAAACACAGAAGAAGTATGAGAGCCATTTCTTTAAAGTGCGAAAATGAGAAGCTCATATAACGATATAAAATCAAGCACAATTATAGTTTTAAGAGATTCGCGATTTATACTCATGATTAATTAACTAGCGGGACTTATACTTAAGGTAACTTTATTATATAAAAACATACGCGATAAGTCCCGCTAGTTAATTAATCATCAAGCACAATGTTACGCGATCTAAAAGAGAATATACTCGTATAGTTAGTAAGTTATTCTTTAATGGAGTGTGGACATGTTTACGGATGGTTGATTGCACATTGATGACAAGTATTCTACGGGTGAGGCAAGGGTGATTGCATACACTACTACTATATAGGACACTAGTAAACTAGGATCTACACTTAATGATGAAGATTGATTCTAGGATTACCTAACAATTACTACGGAATTATTATGCTTGGCTGTAAGGATTAGCTCATAGTTACACCAAGATTGAAATAAATACCCCTTATTTCACTCTGGTACTAACGTACCTGACGTGTAGTGATACATACATACACATCACGGTCGTTTCCCTACAGAAGCATGGGCAGAGATAACAATACCCATAACTATTTCCCAATCCTCATTCACACTTAACCTTATACGGTGAATGGCCTTTATATTTAATAAATAGAATATAAAAAAAAAAAAAAATTCACTTACACACTCGTACATAACGAAACACTCCTTAATCTATACCTACATACCATCTACACGTATTAGTCAACACCTTACGAAAGGCACTATGTCTCTTTGAAACAAGAAACCAACTGCACTCAATACCAAACAGGGGCACAGTCAAAGATGTCGTCAGTACCACTTTCACGGCCTCTCAATCAGATGGACCAAATGGCATAACGTAACCGCTTATCGAGATATTAACTAATCGAATAGGAATTGAATTAAAAGGATTGTAATGTCAACGATTATTCGGGTCACGTTAAGAGCAAGGTTGTGAATTGTTTAATATATTAAGGAGAGATTTTGGATATCTGAAACTTAACCTCTGGGTATACAGAAAAGAAATTAACGTAGAGATTTTTGAGTTAATATTTTGTCCTCTTTTTATGTTATTAGTTACTATAGTTATAACTTATTTGTATCATTATTATAGTTTTAAATTGTGCCGTATTGTCTTCTTACTTCACATTTGCTGCCTCTAAAATGTAACCAGATAACTCCTTTATTGATCAAATCGCAACACGCGAACAAAACTTAAAAAGAGTGCCATAGACAAAAATAATCATAGAGATTCGAACCAACTTATCTATGGTACCTACTGTTTCACTACTTCCTACCAGTTACATTGTATTGCATAACTGCAGTGTAGATTTCTCCAGAAACGTCAGCTTGTCATTGCATTGCTCCGGATAACTAACGTCAGTCTTGAGGCCGGAAGCTTTCTTTGTAACTTCTGTTAGACTGCTTAGAATATATATGGCTAACTATACGCTTTTCTGCTTAGCATTTCTTAAAAGCCGTTTCTAGTAAGAAAGAAATTGGATTGTAACCAATAGGCTGACTCTTTTAACTAATAAACAAAAGTGAAGCTACCTGAAAACTGTAGGCTGTATTAAGGACACGAAATTTAAAATTTTGGATTTTAAACTGATTGATAAAGGAATACGTAGTCGTCATTCTTGTCATTCTATACGGCACTATTCCTTGACACTTGATAAGAGACTCAGGAACTGCTGTTATATGATAAAGTTATCAGGATTAAATAATATTGCTCCATTCCCGAATCGCTCCCTTCCATTTTAAAAGATCCAAAGTTAGTAAACTCCCACATTATTAAGTAATAATTTTAGGACTCAATATTTTATAAACTATGCGAAATCAACCGGCACTAACTATCAACATTAACCCACTATGCAGTACAGTTAAAAGCCATTATAATTATTGATAAACAGTTCTAGGAAGACCAGTTGTAAAGGCGTCAGCAACGCTGTACCTAAATACTCACTAGCACAATGACCCACCTCAGTATATACTCAAGGTCTTACTGTATACGCTTCACTTTGATACTGAGATAAGTAAGGTGGTTTCAGTACAAGGAGCGGATGGACAAAAGAAGGGTTACGAAGTATTTAAAGAGCCAAGGACGACGCTAAGGTTGTAGTTTGAAAGCGTAAGGCCACGAACAACATATACTCAAATTAAAGCCATTCTTTTCAAGCCTACGTAGTGTAAACGTTTTTTAATAAAAATGTTATTTGATGAGTGATAAGAGAGAGCTTTGTCAGGATCATACAAGGTTGCGATTGGCATTCACTACGAGTATCATATAAAATGTTCATTAACACAAATTTTCAAAAGTGACTTTTGATCTTAGTCCTATTTTCATACATATACATCACAGCCGTCTTCCTACAGACTCATAGTGAATCACGGAATCTCATTTTGCCCGATCCCGGTAAACACTTTCGCTTCATTGACATCCTTACACCTCAGCTCTATGAAATCAAACAAAAAAGCCAAAGGGACCTTCAATGAAAGAGCGACGACCGGGTACAGGATGCGACATTTTACTCAACTCGTGATCATCAGTGGAATGCCACTCAGATAAGACCAACGGGTGCTACTCTCTGTTATGGTAAAAATAAGTACAGATAGTTACTTCAATGATTAAGTCACGTCACGGAGAAACACTATAATGCTAGATGTAATTGGAATCTATTGAGTGAGAAGCTAGCAACAATTCAAAAATATTCTTTATCAAAGGCATTATAAATCTGATATTTAGTAGTTAACAATGACCCAGTAACTATTGTAACTCCGAAATTTTGTTTAGCCCAAAATGCAATTAAGTTTACATTTGTAAATATAGTTCAATATTATAGCCCAAAAATCTTTCCTTCACAACTAAACAGTTAGATTTAATTCTAACCATTTCAATCCATTACTGCCACCGCTCACATCTCTTGCAATATCCTTCCAATACTTATAAACAAGTACTTACAAGCATCCATTTGAGCGCAACCAAGACGAAATCATAAAACCACCAACCTAGTTTTCACCTAGCTAGTTACCAACACAGTTTATGTAACTCTACTCTACTGCCTGCCTCGCTCGACTCATGGCAACCCATCGACTTTCACACTACGCAACTAGTATTCGAGTTAATCCCGTCAAGTGTTAAATTGGGACTCAAATTGTGCTGACAGTTGTCATAGTTACTGCTCTTCATTAAAGGGGTGATAGACGTACGAGCAAGTACGCGTACTTATGGCTCGACGACCTTTTTCGCTTGTGTGTCACCGTAAGTACGCGTACTTTAAAACCGCCGCGCAAAATTGTCGTCGATCCAACAGGTTTGAAATCTTGCTCGTAGCTCGTCTTGGCTCGTGCGTGTGGCAGCACTACGAGCCGCGAGCCGCCACTTTGTTCCGCCAGTCCGTGGACGCGCACGCTTGTCATTCAATTTTAAATTGCAATTTTTGTTAATTTTCATTCAGAAACTTTTCAAAATGAGTGATTTCTTTTTTTAATTTCCTGTCTGCGTATGTCAATGTGTTTTTATGAATAAAGCTTATTATTATTATTATTAAATTCACATGTGATAACCGCTCTCATTTCGTAAGCCATTTCTTTACCTACACTTTCCGATTTCGTCTATTTTTTTAGTTTTTAAAATGTAATACGATATAATTCTTAAATAATACAAAGCTTCTTCTGTCGAAGACATCGCAACACAGAATGAGTAAGCTTCACGTGTGTCACTAACGTCGAGCCGAGTAAGTTCGCGATCTTAAAAACCGCGTACTTTAAGTACGTACGTCTATCACCCACTTTAAAAAGGTATCTGTTATATAAGTATATGTTGTAAGGTATATGGTGAAGAGTTATTACTTATTACCATTGTTATCAGACTATAAAAATTTAAGAATGTATCAATGATTTTTAATACATATTTACATGCATACACATCACGTCTTATTCTCTGTAGAAGGATAGGCAGAGATCACGGATTTTTAAACGATTTTTAATAATGGCAGAATACTTCTTCCGTTTATTTTAACTATTACAATTTCATTGAAATGAATACGGAACAAATGCAAAACCTAGGGGCATTTATTATAAACACATGTACGTCTATAATCTGCGTAAGGGTAGACAGTTTGACAGATTAAAAAAATCTTTTGGTTTTAGACACATATGTAACAATACGTCCTTTAAACCTTTCTACTGCCTTAATCTAGGAATTTAGCTGCTTACCTACATTACATTAAACTATAACAATCCTTACCAGTCAAATGCAGAGTGCATTCAACTCTTTAGAATCAAGGCTGGCCTTTGATTAAGTAGGCGCTACATAGTTAACAGCGATCGTGCCATTGCTCATAATACAGTTCAGTCACTGATCTACCTCAGCTCTGACGAATAGTATTTGTTCAATGTAACCTATTTAGTATATTAAACGGCTGTATATAAAGATTCCTTTTATAAAAACTTAAACTTTATACAGATAACTGGTTTAATAAGACGAGGAATATTTTCGGTATCTGCAATAAATAAATGCGCAGTGCCCTAGGTAGGTCAAACTAAAACAAGCAACAATAGGAAGTGATAAACAGTAAGCTACATCACCGGGCGCAGGCGCTAAACTTCGAGTATTGAATGAATCGCATTTATTGTAGTAGTAAAAAAATGAAGGCATAAAAACACAATTTTACTTATAAAAAGGTACGTAAAATTACTTTTCACTTTCCTTCTCGCTATTTGGTTTGTATACATCGCGCATTAACGACAATGGCTTATCTTATATTTTGATACCGAATGAGCAATAAAAACAGACTAGTGATCTGCTTCCGAGAACTTAAACATCCCATTGTCATCCCAATTTATACTTCAAACTAGAATAGACACAGGACTTATTTTTTGTGGCCATATAACCACTACCAAAAAAGATCCATTTACCTATCGATATTGAACCCAAACAGAGTCCCGCTAATTCCACTAATTGACGCCTCCGTTTTCGAAAGGCCGCTATGCCTACGCACAACGAAACAAAGAGGTTTCTCTTCGAACAGTATGGTTTACTAGAGCACGGTGAAAGTGGCCGAAAAACAATTAATCACTAATTCTACATCTTTTGTACAAAAAGGAAAGCCAAAGAATGACTTGACACGATCAATAATCACTTGCAATTAATTATATCAAAAAGATAATAGGAGATTTGACGGGTAAACGGCTTTATGTTATACATAGTTTTTTATCACATAGGATTTTAATATTTACGGTTCTTTTATCGATGTGTTATTGTTCCATGCTAGTCCGTTAGTTGGTCCCTTTTTTCCAGCATGTCGTTGTACTTGACTAAAGAACTGAGGGAGAACAGAATAAATGAAGGAATTACACCTGTCTAGCAAACAAGCCAAGTTGTAGACAATATTTTATTACAATAAGTCCTAAAATATCTGCGTTAGTTATACTTAAGAAACGAGATAATGTTTCCAAAGTTCTGTCTACACCGAAAACGTAAAAAAATGTACAAATAACGTTTGAATAATTGTATTATTTTTGGAACACTCTGTATTCTATATTGTAACACTCTGTACTAAGGGAAGAGGAAATAATCTCATCAGTTTGATGTCACTACATAAAAAGTAAATAGACTATCCCTTTTTTATTGCATACAAAATGTCCTCGATTCATAAGAAAAAGAAATAACTAGTTACCTTTTGTTGGTCAATTTGTTTCTATTAAAACTCAATTTAGTAAAAACATACTTCCCACTTTCCGCTGGTACCTACTGCTACCAACGACTATCGTAGGGATATAGAATGCTACTAGTTAACTGTCTTTCGTGATGGCATCTCTTAAGAGGTTACTAAGAAACTGGGGGTAATTGGGTTACACGAGTGATTATCTAGCCATCATCAATTATTAGCAATATTAATACCAACACAACGACGCTAAATCTGCTTGTAACAGTAGCCCAAGATAGAATGACTTCTGTGTATGATTGTATGTATAAAAATAATTATTTTGGTGTAAATTCTAGCTTCTCACTACGTGCTATTTCTTTGTATAGTTAGTTACTAAGCCATGAATCACATACACACGTTAATAGTCATACAATGTCATATACTCACGTCCGGCTAACCATTTTGGAGTGTACAGAACATGTTATTTGTATTATTAACCATAAAACTGCACATATTATTAACGTATTCGTGACTGTACTTGCTATATATAGGCCGTAACAAATACTATTCTTTTCTATATCTCTTACATGGAATTTGTGGGAAAGCTACTTAAACTTTGTTTATGTTTATTATGATTGATTCCCGACGCTTCGGCCATGTTGCAATGGCCTTGGTCACGGGAAACAAAGGTAATAGTTACTTTGTTTATAAAATATACGCGAAAAGTCCCGTTTTTCTAGTAAAAAGTAAAAAGGTTAAAAATTGCGTGTCTTTCCAAAAAAGAGAAGTTTTGCGTTTACAAGTCCGATACAACGCGAGCTGTGATACAATTGTACCGATACACAGTTAATAAGAGGTTGGATATCGTTGTACTATTGGCGATTATTATTACGTTACTTGGCCGTTCTTTCCTCCGTTTGTTTAGTGCATTGATGCGTAAATTGTTCCTTTGATACGGCTGAGAACTGAATTTTAATGTTCTTAGTTTATACGTTCATACATACATACACAATCACGCTTCTACGTCCCCAATGGGATAGGCACATCCTGACATATTTCAATTGCTTCACCCAAACCGATTAACCTTCTCATACACACTCTTCTGTTCTTCACAATACGCACACCCGCCTTGAGAAGAATGTCTCCAATTTTTATACGACTTACACCGGCCAACTTTACTTTCCAGTTTGGCTCTATAAATTCCGTAAACTATAAACTTTATACGTTTACACTAGACAAATGACTACAACAGGCTATATGTCACGGCAGGATATTTGGGGATAATTGAAGTGTATTAAGCAGGTATATAGAGATCCCGCCACATAAGGAAAACTTGGAATAGCCAAACTTGGAACTAAATTTGACGTTACCGCCATTGCGTGTTATTTTGTATGAAAGGTAAATTTAGTATTACCAGCGTTGTGTTTTTTGCCCACTCTTTGTAATTTTTATGTTTGTTAAGGGTGATTATAATAAATTGATTTCCGGAGTTTCTTGTTAGTTCTTCTCCAAGCTAGGGTCTCCGCTGATCTAACCTCGGTAAAAAATATGTAAAGACAATGCTCAGTGCCATGTTTGAAATAATAGTTTTAAGAGATTCGCGATTTATACTCATGATATAAGATATAAGGGTGTGTATAAGATTGATTGCAGCTGTGGGAAATCCTACGTCGAACACACTAAACGGTCTATTGCGGACAGAGTGAAGGAACACATAATATATGTAATATATAATAAGAAGGATAAGTCCCGTTAATTATTAATCATGTTTGAAATAGTTTAATAAACATATTTTGACTTTGATATATTAATTTGTTTTATTTGAGTTTATAGCTCTGCAACCAAAGACCGTTACAAATGAAACCTATAATGTATCGAGCCGTATGGCACAGTGAGTGCTAGTTTTGGCGTGTTTACTGGTAACACTGAATTACGCGACTGTGGCGACGCCTCCAACTGCCACCTTATGTGGCGGGATCTCTAAAAATGTATTACGGCAAAAAAGTGTCAATGTTGTTTATTAGTTACTGACCTGACCGGTCGGCTCATGTAAAGTTTCCATGGCCATCTATCTATATAATATATTCATCAGTAAGTCTATAAAACAACAAAATATATTTCAAATAAGTAACCAAGTATTTAAATTCAGCAAGCATCGATGTAATGAAACAAATTAGCATCCTATTAGCAATTTGAATACAAAATTAGTAAACTAAACGATACTTGTAATTATTTCGTGAACTAATTTTGATGTATATGTGTATTTATGTGATTACACGTACGCTTCATGACTGTTAAGCCTTTTGAGGTAGTCAGAATTAGGAACAAGTCCTTAATGATCAGAATTTAATATATTAAAATATTTTGTAACGCATAGGTTCAGGTATACGCATAAACTGTATGGGCTAACAGTTCAGTATGTTTTGAAATTCATATACAACATGACATATACACTTGAGAGAAGCAAAATTGGTATCTCAAATAATAATATAATTACCTAGAATATTTAGGTGCAGGCGCGTGCTAATTTAGGCTTTAGAACGACACAGTATGCATTAAATTAACATTACCTCCACAATTGGGGAGACGATCACTCGCACTCCAGACTACCCCACTTTGGATCAACCATCCGCATCCGAATAATCCTCAAGTTTAGCATGTTTGTATTGAAAATCGACAAAAATACTTTTTTAATCAATAATCTAATTACTTATTGACTTATTTTCCAATTTGCATTAACTACGAACCCGGTACATATATGCCTAACAATTATACTCATACCAAACACACCCACAACTAAAAGTTGCACCATTTTCCTTGCCCGCCATCGCACTTTGTGAGAAGACAGTAATTTTTAAAGTCAATGTCGTTTCGCACAATCTTGGCTAACAATAGCCCCGGAGTCACACGGATCGAGAACGCGTGAGGTAACGTACGCGGATCAGACACAGCACTGTTACGACACTACCTTCTATAAAAGCTGTTGCTAAACGCTATTGATACAGAGCTTTTTAGTAACTTTACTCAGACTGGGGTAAATGTAACCAGCTGACGATTGACGCCGTACGTCGTGAGTGACTCTTGAATAATTCAACATAACTAAAATTCCTTACTTATTTGTCTCTAAATGTAGGCTAGGTGTGTAAAAGGAATACGTACCAATATCTTTTATTAAGTATAAATCAAGGAGCTTCCTTTAAAGTCCAGATTTCAAATCAAATTAGCTGGCAATTGTTCACTAATCAAGCGATGATACAATTACATACTAGATTTATAACGTTCTATCATAAATAAAAATCTATCATAAAGTTTATAGCAATTTCGAAGTCATAGTTGTATCGATCCCAAAATACTTATTTGGACACTAGTTACACTTACTTACGTTCTACTACACGTCAACACAAACGAACAAATAAAAGTTATCGTTAACCATATACACTCTACCAGATAAGCTTACTCTTGACCTGAATTTTCGTCAACAAGCCATGTGAACACAGAAAAATCACTCCGGAAACGTTGACAACAAACGGGGGCCTGTGATAAGAAAGTACGTAGATGACTTTCTGAGCTCCAATATTAATACTTAATCACACTTTTAACTTCTCGTCAATAGTAAGAGACTATAGATAGCTAGGCTTCTGTTGCCTAACTTTCATCTTACGTATAAAACGTTGTTTTCACTCATTGATTAGTCAGGTGGTCATGGGTCAATCTCTTGTATGATAAAGTTAGATGGGTGTCACATCGAAACCATATTTCACCAAATAGTCAGCATCCAATGTGACTTTTTTTAAAGGATTTACAGTTCTGACTAATAGTCATAATACCTATCCTGAAGAAACCCAGAAAAATATTCACGAATAACTAAACAACAGATAATCTTACAACACGTGTTTACGTGTTTTCTCACAAATAAGGATTATCTTCCAAAGGCTGTCATTAGAGACAATCGGAAAAAGAACATAAAAAGCCATTCACGTTTCTGCAATCAATCTTCGTTGTCATGTTCTATGTTTTAATTGCAGACCAGCGACATCTATTTATAGTAATGATCACGTTTTTTGCACGGATACTCTCTGCTTGGGATTAGACATGGCACGTTAATTATCATGTCATTAAAATGGCATACTTTTTAACTGAATGAATAAGTTCCAAAAGGGCACATGTTACATTGTATGTAACATAGGCCCTTTTAGAAATTATACATTCACCAATCAAATACCTACATACATTTGGGAAATTCGCAATAAACACTGTTATCTATGACTGTAAACAAGCGATAAGAGGCGAAACAACAAACGATCACTAAGCTTCCTCAACGATTATATATAACATATTCATCATTCATAACCAAGGGGATGGACAGAATATAAGGTCCTAAAGTATCTATTAAAACATTTAACCCATTTTTAGGGACTAATTAGAATTTTTATGCTTAGATTAGGGTAAATTAGACTAATTTAGACATTCATGACATACTGGGAAGAAGGAAGAGTATATTCTATTCCCGTACACACAGCTAAGGACATTCTTAATTACTCTCATATACGCAAAACAACACGTACCATCAACTGATTTTAAACACTATGGCTCTCGAAATAAGATTCAAAACACAATACCTAGTAGAGTATAGGATACGCTAACTCGCAAACTTCGTTCACAAAATCCAGGTCACATGCAGATGCTGTAAAACAGTAAACAGCGAAAGTGAATCATGACAAACGACCGCCTAAATGGGTCACTCCTAACCGGCCCCTCTCGATTGATATAACGAGCGGCAGGTGCTATAACTAGCTGCATATCTTCTCTGTCTAAGGGTACTAGGAGTAGGCAAAGATCACGGTCATTATTTCTCGATCCTGGCAAAGCACATTCCTTTATGTGGCATGAATACACCTCCTTGACTATACTTACACGGCGGGGTCAGGTACTTATAAAGTCAGCCTTTTTACAGTATGTAGTCTAATATCATTACTAAGTAATGTATTGGTACTATGCTATATTTGAAATATATTCTGTAACTACTGGAGAATATTTATAATCACTATTCCATATTAATGCCTTCGGAATCCCCAATTTTGCGTGAGTGCGGAAATATTAGATAGAATACCTTTCGGAATTAGCAGAACTTAACACAGGCGATATAACTAGGGATTATTGTATATGCCCTCATACTATTTCAAAGTTGAAAACAGTACCTAACTATATAAATAACAGTGTTGAAAGTAACTGAGGTTCCGAAGAGTTCGTGTAACTCTTTTCGTAGTAACAAACGTGAGTGCTAACTTTCCAAGCTCATTATAATTTCTCTTGACATGTGTTTATCAACACACTCCATCTCATAGCTTCGTCATTACTCATTAGGTACTAAGTGACTAAGATATAAACGAAATCTTAAAGATTATACTTTTACATACAATCATACATGATCACGGATCCCCATCTATCCCGATCCTGACATACCACACTTGGCGACTAACTATACGTAATTCCAATTTCACCCTTTTTCATTTACATACACATCATGACAATTATCGCGGGGTAAAGGTTCACATTATCCATTTGTGTAATTGTGAAGTAATTTATAGCAAAATTGAAGCATCAGATAGCACGACATGGGGTGGTGTACAGGTGTTGACTATTTATTGCCTATTCCGAATAATAGTCAGTATTTAAAACAATATTATAGGTAAATACCTACATTGTTCATACTCTCAATAGATTTTGAATGGATCCTTTTCCAAACACTAACATTACAAGAATAACTATGTTTCTATAAACACATTAGCAATCCACCGACTTATACATAGGGAAATGAAATACGAATAAAGATTAATTAATGCTGTACTCTCGATAAAACCACATGGATTAAAGCCATTAACATAGTGATTAATGTCGACTTAATTGCGACTCTATGATAGTTTATTAAAAATACACGTATGTTTTTACGTTCATAAAACGTAATTTATGATTTGCAACAACACATTTTGCACAATATACGTAATAAAAGTAAAAACAACATAAACACAGTTAGTAAGAAATGTAAAAATTATAATATAGCTACCTAGGTGTCATTACTCTACACACAAAACTAAATGTTCTCCGTTAAGGGAACTTCATAACCCACGTGGTAATATAAGGTTAGATATTTTTAATAAAACAAAAGAAGAGTCATTATTCTTCGAATTCATATTATTATACCAAACAATATAAATACGCGACAGTTGTTGAGTGTGTTAATCTTTTCTTTGAACATTGTAAATAAAGAGATAATCAAATTCTCAAAATTCGTACAATATGTTTGGTTTGGGACCATTATATTGAGTGACAATGTTTCGGAAGTATAGGTAGTGATGACCAATTTTTGTTCTGTCTCATTGTCGACTAATCCAAAAACAATGTATGCTTACTTAAAACCAGTTTTTACTTATTCAATGCTTAAGTTCTGCTTTGTAGCTGTATAGATAATAAAATGAAAAACCTAATTTCTGCTTAAAGTAATGTATATTCAATTAAGTCAATCTAAGTATGTAATGTGCTGCGCAGTTTTTATAAAATTATAAATACTTAAATATATCTGTAAACTCCACAATTATAGTAACCGTTATTTTCATTACTCACAACAGCACTTACAAAACCTAGCCAGTATATATACAGTAAGTAACTATATCAACAACAACCCAACCCAGTAGCAAGTAATTGATTAACACGAATGTAAGTACAAACCGTATGCACACAAAAGGACAAAATAAAAACACTAACACATGACTATTGATTGCCAACAAAGCGAGAGCCGGCCACTTAAAGTTCTTTTTATTTTTTCCACAACACTAGTTCGCTAATCTCGTTTTAGCACGCAAAACACGCGCCGTGGTTAGCCTTGAGTGTCCGACACAGCTAGGTTCAGACCATCTAAATGTCACTAGATGAGTGGACCTAGATCGGTTTAGACCCTAGATATCTAATCAAAAATGTTACTTCATTTTAAAAGTCCTGTAACTATTCTGGTTTAATGAATTTCTTAAAAACTTGTTTAGTATTAATGAATGATTGTACTTTTTAAAATTGTGTAGTATCATTATCTCTTATCATCACAATGGAGTAAAAGTGGATTCCTTTAACAATAATTATGCATACGAGAATGATTATCTCAATATGCCTATTTGTAATGTAAAATGTTTCACTATATGCCAGTAACTAAAGCTGTTATTAAACTTATGGAATTGCATAAGGACCGTTCAAATATTGTTACACAAACATGTAAATATTCAACTTCGAGTCCTATTTACATCAACATCACAAATTATTAAATTGAATTCTGGTAAACAGATACACAAGTCGACCAAGTTCCACGTTAGATTCATATCAGGGTTTTGAAGCATCATAGTTTTACTTAAATATACAAAAATACATTGTGTGATAGGTCGGGCCCTGGATGAATATTATCACCAATGCCCTAATTTATTTAAGTGTCTTAATTTTTAAATTCAAGGTTCCAGTAACTATTTTAATTATAATTCATTATGGGATCGCCGTGTAATTAAACGAACTGTATAATTATATTGAATAACACACAATTTAACAAAGACTACTCGTACTAACTACTAGAATATTTAGTATAAATTTAACACATATCCACGTCCTTCAATCCCTTTTGGGACGGACACAATCTCGGGAATTTAGTATCTCCTAGGTCACTTTTTAGCATGTTGTGTTGTGATGTCACATGGAACATTGGTGGCAGGTTGCTAACCCATCGCCCAATTCATCTTGTATACCCGTAGTCCATTAGTCACCTCCTACTTTCAGGAAGGACGGCAGCTAGTAAGCATCATTTTACGTCCCAGCTAGCACGGTATATTTTTTAAATAGTTACTTTTAAACATACTTCATTTAATAGACCTTTAATTGAGTCATTTAGACATACACAAACAAGTGCCGACACAACAAACGTGAGTTAGATAATCGCATTCAAACACCGCTCTCATATTTGTGCATGTGATGCAAATATTGTGCATGCAAACATTCTTATCTCTGATCAATTATTTGTTTGATTTAAGCACGTTGCGTTAATACCACGAGATGGTATAATTTTATGCTCAGCACGCTCTTAGTACTTGCACGACCTACGTATAGTACGTGTGTATGCGATACTAATTAATGTATCTGATACAAACTTGACACGTACCCATAGTGATCAAACTAGTTCGGTATAAAGATAAATTATTAGTTACGAACCTAACTAGTCAACGAGTTTTAAACTAATATTGCATTTACTTAACTACTACGTGATATAATCTACAAGTCGTTTATGACGAAAAAGTATGTAACTTAATAATAATAAAAACGTTTAACTATTCCAAGCCACAAAAACATACATAATACAAAAAGAAGTTACAAACTAGGGGGTATAGTTTGGTACGTTAGTTTCGCAACAAAAAGTTTTCAACACATTTGCTCAGCTTAGTAGTTACAGCTGAAAAAATTGACCATATACAACCTTCATAGATACTTTTCTCTCACCGTAAAACTGAAACATATCTTGAGAATACATACATACAAACACAGATACGAGTAAATGACATTTCCATTGGCACAAGTATTGATCTCGGAATGTAGAAGTTGTATCGCCGATCCAAATCTGTTTTGTAATATTTCAGTATCTGAATGCCATATTTTGCTTATTTAAAGATCATTTAAAAAAAACAGGACTTAACTATCGCATATTTTTGTTATAAACAAAGTATTACTATGCTATTGATTACGTATAGTTAGTGACAATAGTTTAGCTTAAAGTTTTTTTCCGTAATCTAATATGTATTACTTTTTATTGTCCTTATAAACTTATTATTATTACCTTGATTACCAGACGTTAAAATTTCGAGAGTTAAAAGTTCAGTAACTAATAAATATTATGTACGTGATACTTCAAATTCAACAAACCAACGCCTTGTTTATTTACACAGTGTAGTGACCTAGAGTCTAGTTATTATCTAACAAATATTATTTACCAAGTACTACTTAAACGGCGATTACACAAACAGAAACTCCAAAATACCGACCAGTATCAACTACCACGTGACACAATCGCGTGACCGAACGGATCTCGAAGAATGATACCGTTTTCTAAATTGCATCACTAGTTAATTAGCCGTGACATTAACAAAAGTGTAAGCTTATTTTATTATGCATGCGTAACAGATGGTTTAACTAATTTTATTTTTTTCAAAACATAATAGTATAATATCAATTTAAATTATTAAAGGTTACCGGATAAGCCGTTACGACTCGTCGGTTCTGTCCACCCCTAAAAGGATCCAAGGGAGGATGTATATTATGTGATTTGAAAGGATTATACACGATAGTTACGTAAATGCAATGGAGCCGTAATAAGTATTCTAACAATGAGTGAAATCATCTTATCCTAGGTACGTCATACATGCTAGTAAACATTTTTTATATAGGCTTTTATAGGTTACTTATCTCTATTCAAACAATCCTATAATAGCCCGGCCAATTTCAATCACATATATTTTCAAACAACAATTCCTACCTACTCGTAAATTCAACTCAAAATAAACCTGCGATTTCAATAAGCGTTGGTACCTACCTACATAATCCCGTAAATTACGTTCCTCTGCATAAACATGCTATGCGTATAAAACAAGAGATACACAAACACTTGGTAGGACAGAAATAACTTCGGAACTGGGTCATCCAGATACAAATGGAAGAATACACTTTATTCTGAATACTTACGGGATGACCGAACCAGAATAACCTCTTTGTGTCCAGTACAGAATATTGGGGAAAGGGTCAATAAGGCTTTTAGGCAACGACTTATGCTAAATGTAAGACGAAGTGAGGGTTATGAGTATAGAAGTGTGGTAAACTTCATTATGTAACGATGTTAGAGTAAGTAATCAGTACGTTAATGCATACATACATACGCGTTCACGACCATAACCCTTGCGGGGTAGTCAAAGGTTCAGGTGTTCATCTCCGCAATTGCAAAGGTAGTAATTCTATGGCCACAACGAACCTTAGGTTAATGATTTTTGAATAATAGTGACGAAGCTGAAAAATTTCTAAATAACTATAGCTACACATAAAAACTGCATCTTTATTCTAGTTATCATACTAGAAGTAACTAACTATGTTGTTTAGATCATTTTATACATAATTAACCTGTCACGTAATACGCTGTGGCAGATATTACAAATAGGTTCTCTTGTTTCTAAAATAGAAAATTTCTTGAGACACGTAAGAATAAAAACCAATGGTAATTATTATTACCTCTCGAACTAATAAATCATTTACCTACCCTACCACAAGTCTTTATGCGTAACTCAGTTATTACCTTGTTTGTCTTATTAATAATAATTATTAATAGGTTAAGTATCCAGTTTTCCTTTCCACTGCTTTATTTACATTATTCTGATGCAATGTCCACATAGTGTTTACACCATCGTCCAGTAAATACCAAGCCCGTAGTATTTGTCCTTAACGATAACACTAGCATCTATAATCACTGAAACTGACTTTAGAAAACCGTGTAATTAAACAAAGCTATAGATAGATAGATACATATAATCAAGAGAATTAGATTTCCTCGTTCAAAAACGTCTTTGAGTCTATTTATACCATAGCCATAACGTTACTAGGTTAAAATAATGGTTAGAGTTACGTCAGACCGATGTTCTGACAAAACTAAACAAACAGTTTCATTCGATAAATGTACACGAATACATTTCCTGATTCCATCAGTTTATAGAAATCATTTTATTAACTATGTGAGACCAGGTCGTATGACACACGATAAATTAATAAAAATACCTTTATTTCACCCGACGTTTCGACCCAGTTGCATATGCCGTGGTCGCGGGAAGACTATTTTTTATAAAAATCGTTCGTTTGGTGCTGTAGATGAGAATGTGATATAATAGATAATAAGGAGCTTTAGTTACCTTTTACCTTTCTTACCTCGCAATGGCACACACAAGAACTACTTGTGTGTTTGTATTAAATTATGTGCTTTTTGTAAATTGTATTATGTCTTAATTTGTGTCTTGTAGTTGTGAAATAACCGTTTTTATTATTATTATTTATACCTATTGAGATGTCTGATCGCAAGAACAATCCCAATTCATAATCTGCTGTAGAATATTTGCATCTCAAGATTCGGTATGTTCCTTCTTTGGACTCTGGACACAATATTTATATATATATGTACTTTCAAAATAGAGCTTTTATCGTTTCAATTTTTAAATGTCAGCTCTAAAGCACTCGCCTTTATGTTCGTTCAGCTAGCAACACACAATTATTACAAACTATCTCACCATAATTACAAAACGAAAGGTCAGCCTAGCTCATTGGGTTGTTGTATCTACACCTGCGTAACAAACTAATATTATAACATAAGTTATGCAAGTTAATAAAGAGTAGGGTTGCCATAGACAATTAAAAACCTTTATTGTTGTGTACGTAAATAGATATTTTACAAGCCCAATTTATTACTTGAGTAATGTCGTATCTAAAAAACGGAATTGAGCTATAAAAGTAAAAGGTGATATCTCTTAATGTGACCTTTTAAAGTGAGAATATAGTCAACATTTCACTAAACTTAAATAATGTAAAAATTACACCTAATCATACAGATTATGTTCATCCTTACATCCTAGTATCCATACATACATACAAATCACGGCTGATTGATTGTAGAGGGGTAGGCAGAAATCACGAAACTCAATTTGTCCCGATCCTGACAAGACCACTTTCGTTTCATTGATACTCATACATCTTCTCATACACTCTCCGCGGTTATAGGTACTCCTAACGTCACCTAGTATCCATATAAACGAAATTAAATAAATAATCACGTAACTATAGTAGTTAGATCTATTTATTGTACCCATATCACTAAGACCCTAACAAAGACACTACTTTACATCAACCTAGGGACTTACTCCACTAATCCATTGTAGGCACAATATTACTTCATTATCGATACAGTAATACTTTAGTGGCCGTAATTTGACACTTTTGGCACTCCACTATGTGCCAAAGTGTCAAATTGCGGCTACTGAAGTATTACTCCACTAATGCATTTTAGGCACGATACTGAAGTATTATTGTGCCTACAATGCATTAGTGGAGTAAGGCCCCGGGTATGAAACAACACAAGTAAAGTGCGAATAACTCTAGCGACCTATTACGCAGTAGGCCACTTATTTAGATTGACCCCTCGTTACGTTATCAGGGTTGAACGGCCTAAGAATGCACAAGAAACTCTACCTATACTAGAACGCTATTAACTGTTACATATCATACCTATTGTCTTCGATTTATTATGCAATGTGTTACATTGGAAGGGAGTTTGTTACTCCTTGATTTTGTAGACTACTAAAGTATGTGCTCGAAGAATGTGTGATGTGAAGAAGAATGTGCTTAATAATAAATTGTCTAAAATAATAATTACTTAGTGGCTCAAAAACTTAGAAAATTTAATTTGCTTAAGCAGTACTTCGGTACGTTTAGTTATATTTATGTGTGAATTTTCGTAGCATTAGTTTAAATACGAGTAGTACACTTTTGTAAAACCGATTCTAAATTTTGCAACAAGACTTACAAATACCTATCACAGTAATATTTCAATTAGTCATACAATTATATAATACAAACAAACACATATATACCTAAGTGCTCATATCGAAAAGCACTAGCTAAACAACTACAGGCGCTATTCACAACAGGAAAACGGCTGACGTCAATCGTTTCCATAGCAACGGCACAATAGAAACCAAACAAAAACAAAGCCTAGAATAATTTATTGGCCTGCTCGCATGTAGGCAATGCAATAGCAACCGTCTAAAGAATTACGATAAAAATCTTTCACAATTACGCGCATTCATACATGTTATTATGCCTTATACGAGTCGCTTGTTGGAACGGGATGTTTTCGCTACAACTACCTCATTGAATACAGATCTGTTGCACGTAATGAATTTATCGTCTAACTTGACGTATTTCTTCATACATTGTCTGTTTTATTCATTTGAATAATTCAATAATTGAAGCTAACTTATAACTCATTTATTAACAAGACACTCAAGAATTGTCTGCGACTCACCTATATGTACGTATGTGAATTAGTTATAAATAATTGCGGTAATGACTAAAAGAGAAAAGTTCTCTAATTAATGGCACGAGTCATGCATATTCAATGAAAGTCGATAAAAATGTCTACACCTGCCTACGCCAGTTTATTAATGATAACAAAACCGACGAGTTTGTCCTGTTTTAGGTTTTAGTCTAAAAGTTTATTATATACAAGACCTAACTCTCGCTTAGTTACTAAACCTAACAGTTTGTTTAATTTTGAGCAAATTCTACACCGTTTTGCCTCATACAATATCCTTATGAAAGTATAAATGCTTATAATATTTGTATCCAGAAATTACTTTAGAGAACAAACGTAAATACTGTTATATAACTGTAAATATCTTTCAATGATGCTAAACCAAAAAACAACAATAAATTCCTTACAAAAATACCCTTTACACGTACTTGCTAATTAACAAGTGACCACGAAATGAGAAGTTTATTTTTAAAGTTCTAACACATTTACATGCATCGTCAATACTAAATAACCTTAGTCGTAAACATCACAAGACTTATTAAGTAACGGCATAAGCAGAAACATATTCTTGTTTTAATCAGAGATCAATTTTTATCCGCCGCCCGAAGCATCAAAATAACCATCTAGTACAACGACCCGCTAAGTGAGACAAGTCCAGTTAATTATAAACTACTGTAAGTATACTTGGAGCGAGTTACTGTACTCGTTAACTCAACACATAGACGTATATGTACATACATATTATACATACTCATATTACAATATATAGTTTTACCGTATATCTTAAGTTTTGTGAGAAGGTTATTGGGTGTGAATGAAACAAGGGATATTAGTCAGGATCGTTCTAGATGGCGATCAATAGTATCTACCTATTAATTGGGGACGTAGAGGCATGAATATCTGTAAATATAAGTTTTATATTGAACTTGAATTCAAATTAAGCCTGTAAGTTTTAATTTGAATATTACAATAAAGTTAACTATTACTTATAATACTGTAGTATTAGAGCCTATGTCTAGGGAATATTTAGTCACATAAATAATTGAATACAAGAAATATCTTTCGGGGAGACTAAATTTCTTTGGTAAGTTTAAGCATAATCTTCAGGTCATTTCTGTCCACTTCCTACATGTTTCAACTATACATTAACAGCAAAGGCATAAGTAAGCATTGCTATGACGTCTGCAGCATACGAACGATTTAAGACCAGGAAAGCAGTCAATAATCTATACCTTTTAAGGCAAATCGCTAAGCTACTTGAACAAAGAACTATATGCGCAGATTCAATTAGTGACGCGAGTTTATATGGAAGCGAATGGATTATAAGCTAGTCAATAATATTCCATAATTATTAAGCTATGCCTGATGAAGGAGCTAAGCTTTTGTCTAGGTTTAGTCCAGCTCAAAACATACAAAAGAACCTGTATGTATGAATGAATGACACAATTTCTATGTTCCATATATACACGACGTCCTTTTTCTGACTTATAGTTGGTGTGCAAAGACAATCCCCATTTTTATAATATAGCTACCGAATAAACATATTATTCATTACACGTCACACGTGTACCTAATAAACAGACGCCTCCTAACCGACCGGCCCGAATTGCACGCAATAAATAAAATTTACGACTTTGCAGAAGTTCAGATCAAGTTTCTAAAACGTGAAATCGCCCACATTCAGGGCAATAGACCAACACACGATATGCAGAGTTCACGACACAGTGACTAAGTAGGAAAGTGCCATACCATACTAGGCAACTTGCTTGGTATGTAAGCGCCCGCCTTGAGGTTGCTGCGCGCCTGGTAACTGGATGGCGTCCTAAAGAAACGAACGTGTTATCCCACAGTCACATTTATCTTAAGTAAATATTAGAGTTAAAGAAAGTGTTAGGAGCTGGGCAGATAACTAAGTTTTTTAGGTTTAGCCATAATTTAAACCCTGAACCTTTACTTAATCTTCATTAAAGTTATAGGTATACATGGACTAATTTATTTTCTGTCATGTCACAAATCTAGTGGTGATCTGAGAATAGAATAGAAATATACTAAAGTATATAATAAGTAACTAAGGAATATTGATAACGTGGCAAGCCTATTTATAGTTCATAATATTTAAAGGAACCCCAAATCCGTTACCACATCATTCGTTATACATCATTTTATTTCCATCCGAGGATGCCACGGGACATAGGCGATTCAGCACCAGTATCTAACCCATTTCCCGATGGTAACATCCTACTGTATACATAGACAGTCTGTGAATCCATCGGCATGACGCTTCCGCGATTTTCCATTGTTGCTATGAACCGTATTTCCCTGTCGGTACACTTTCTAGATCCAATATATACAGTGACAAAGTGTTTAATGCAATGAGTAGATTGCCAGATAGTTTTGTATACTATAAAAATGGTGTTTACATTAGATAGAAGTTGGTTGTAATAACTATTTGTAAGGCGATACATAACTAATAGGGATGCTGATGCAATAGAAAAACAAATAACTAACTAACTATAGCAAGTTATAATAAAGTTAAATAAGGATCTAGGTTTATAACGATTTATTTAAAATATATTTTAATTATATTAAAATAAAGCATAGGAATACTAACTATTATTTTAAACTAATATTAGTAGTTAGTACTTGAAAAAAAGTATTTAGTGTAAGTATTTAGTGCGTTTAACATTGTCTTTTCGGTGCTTGATAAACGAAATACTCAATAACTACTATGTAAGGCAATTCATTGTTACACACGACCTCTTAATGGAGTCAACAAAGAACAATTAAGGTGATTAACATACTGCTACACTAGCAATGTTCCTCGGCAAATAATTTCGTATTAACATTCAACATTACATACAATTTAGTATCTGAATCACACATTTGCATTCAATTTGAATATTGACTCATTTCCTAGACAAATTAAACGAAACATTATTTAACAGGTACAAATAAATACAATGCTTACATAACGTATGGAATAAGAAATGAATGTCAAAGGTTAAATACTGACCTACTGTACTATTTTTGATATTAAATTACTATGTTTAAAAAAGAGCTTATAAATATTAATACTCACTTCTTGTTACGTCAGTATAAAATAGTCACAGCAATAGTTAATCTGCAAGTATCTATAAGATATCAAATTAAAAATTTTACGACTGTAAAACCTTTTTTCGGTATTCAGAGGCTTGAAGAACAACCATCACATTACCTATTTCTTGATGAGATAACACACAACCTGTCCATCGATATTACTCATCCGAAATTAATAGCACGCCTCTATACAGTGCTCTTTTCACATACAAAACTCTTTGAAACCTTACAAAGACACAATAAACAGACTACCAAATTATTAAGTTTTATTGTTATTGAAAACGTACGAATTGAAACATACTGTGCATATATTTGTATTCATTACAATCAATACAAAGAGGTATCCAAATTGGCACGCGCGCCATTGCTACACAAGTATACAGGGTTGGCTCCTACAAGATATTATTGTATTCCCTAGATATAAATAACCTTTGTTACGTTCTCTTACACATGCCACATTACACATTTTCCTTTACATATAGGGAAGGATCACGAATAATCATCATTCATCCTTCAGCGTCATCTTAACCTTCGTAAATTGCACTGTCATCCTTCCCTGATCGCTTATTTATTTGTGCATCATACGTGTTCATACGTAGTGATATTTCCATTTTAACCTTACATATATACAATGTATTTATGTACTTACATATGTCATATTTTATTATATCTATCCGTCATATCTGACATTGACGACGCATCGAAGCATGCCATTTTTAATCTTAGTCAATAATTACATAGATTAATTAATTAGTAATTGATTGCATTATTGTGAAATTTGTAGTTTTTACAATTTGGGATAGCATGAAGTAGAGTGTTTTTTATACATACATACACATCCTCTCGGTTCCCAACAGGATAGGCAAAGACCCTCGATTGCCACCTGGAACGATCCTGACAAATCTCTCTTGCTTCACTCACAACCATCAACCTTCTCATACATGCTCTCCTGTTCTTCACACTACGTACAACAACTATATTTTATATATAGACTAAAATACCCATAGAACAAAAAAACGGCAAGGAAGCCTGATAAAAAATAGCAACCCTGCGCATACCTACAGGTGCTTCCTTTTTCACTCTATCCTTTTTACACAAACACAAAGTCTACACGCGAGAAAAGGACAGCACAGACCTACTGGCAAGATGTACCCGTACTTGTAAAGAAAGCACAATGCGGAAGCATTTTATTTATGGTGAGAACAAATGACCTTTCGGTAAATTATGGCACTGAGTGGGATGCTAAAGAATCGATCGACTACACATATTATTTGCTACAAAGACAAAAGGCACTACATCAAGGGCAAGATGGACGTAATCATATAACGATTAGGTATATGCTAGTATGGACCAAAAATGTGCTGTCACTAACTCCTATTCGAAAGATCCTAAGATTAAAAATTATTTGTTATATTTAAAGTAAGACATTCCTTACATGTTTTTTAATATTATGTGTAGCCAAAACCAAAATATTACTTGGATATGACTTACGTTTGAAGAGGTTCTTTTAAACTAGTTTATTTGCAAACAATTGTAGTTAAGTACATAATATGTTAAAGCCGCAAATTTCATTAGTTAATATTCGTAACAAAGACTTACGCTATAATTTATAATGAGAGACCAACTTTGAACTTCATTGAAACTTACCTGAAACAAAAGGGAAAGAAAAGATTAGTATAACTAAACTAGTGGAATAGTTAACAATAAACTTAAATTTATATTCTTCTTAAGATATTGCGAAACTCTGACTATTATATAGAGGATAATTGACATACGTAACTACATCTGTAGTGTGTTTACCTATGGTTATTCAGATCAGGAAACAAGCTATATTTACCACCAAAAGACCATCACAAAACAAGGAAATGTCATTAGAAATTCCAAGGAGGTAACAAAATACAGTTATTAAATAGCGACACAATTACAAATGTAGGTAAACTGTAATCACACCATTTCAACGTCAAAGCATAATAGTCATATCATATAGAAAGGTCAAACTAAGATTGTACTATCATTAATCCCACGGTGGTTTAGTTAGGTTACAGTCAAGGAACTGAATATTGACCTAGATGTATGAGGGAAATCGATATATCGAGCATTGAAAGGAAAGCTAGCTAATCAAATAGGGTAGGTTATAGTCAATATATGTATTGAGGGACGGTCGCCCACTTGTCAAGTTGGGGAGTTACCGGCTATTTGGTTAAACAAGGGCGATGAAACATTCCTAGTAACTCTATACACTGTATCTATACATTTCTATACATGGGCAGTGGTCAAATACTTTCGTATTAACTCAAACAAGTCTATTCCGAAATTTGGATATTTATATAAAATAACTCGGTCAGATTAGGACAAACTATTCAGGAGGTCTAAGCTAAATAAAATCTCTTTTTAATATATTAACTAATACACAGACTGTGTTTATAGTTTTCTTTCAATTCCCTCAATACTTCATTACAGTTGTGTTATTCTCATACCTTAATATTTCATACATAGATAATACGATCTATTCAAATACCTAGTGACAAATACGTACACAATCTTGTTAATCATCGCAAATATTCACGCCCTTAACTTGGACGAAACTCACTGATAAGGTAAACTCTAAATAATACGCACATCCAAAACGTAGACAGCATAACATTTTAAGTCTGCTCGTTGATAAGCAACCTTATCACTTAGGATATTAGCAACAAATTCGAGATAGTTTATCGGATCAGCTGTCGGGACATTTATAAAATAAAAAAGCCTAGGTTATCACTGAGTTCTAAGTGATAAACAATAAGAATAACATTCGCGATATTCATTCATCTTGAATATTTTGTTTTGATAATATTGACATTTATATAACAGTACAACTTAGTAACAAACAGATACACGTATCAAACAATTGTATTCGATAAATTTGTAATAATTGTTTCAGGCCTACTTAACAAAGACAACCAACGAAACAAAAGTTAGCTCGTTGAATTACCTAGGTATTACATAGCATTGAAATTTGAATACCTGTAGGTCTATGCTTACAAAATACATTCACGTTTTATTACAAAAGGCTAATCCGAAAGACGTACTGTCGAAAAGACCCATTCCGCAATACCTAAAACAACAAGAGATATAGACTTGCACAATATTTACTGTGATTACAGAGCTATAAAGATGGATTTATACTGATTGATACTGCAAGCGAATTAACTAGTTAAGCACATATAAATAGGAGAGTTAATCCCATAAAACACACGGGAACTTCAAAGATATCTAGTAACTTGTTAAGTACTTATTTAGATAATCTTAATAGTTATTCACATTTACATTATTCTCTGAATCAAATAAGTTACTTCAATTTGTAGAGATACACACTTGACGACCATTATCAAATAACTACTACTAACTACCTGACTATTAGTTGTCCAAGATGCATGTCAATCAATCAATCAATCAATCAGCCTATGACAGTCCACTGCTGGACGTAGGCCTCCCCAAGGCAACGCCACAAAACACGATCACTCGCGGCCCTCAGCCAACCACTACCAGCGACCTTTTTCAGGTCATCAGTCCACCTGGCAGGGGGGCGTCCTACACTACGTTTACCGAGACGCGGTCGCCATTCGAGAACCGCCTTGCTCCAACGGTCGTCGGTTCTGCGACAGACGTGACCGGCCCACTGCCACTTCAGCTTGCAACATCGATAGACAATGTCTACGACATTGGTTCTCTGCCGGATAATCTCGTTCCGGACTCTGTCCCTTAACGAGATACCCAGCATCGAACGTTCCATTGCTCGCTGAGCGACATGTAATCGGTGAGCCAGCCCGACCGTCATGTTCCACGTCTCGGCACCGTACGTCATTACAGGTAGGACGCACTGATTAAAAACCCTGGTCTTAAGACACTGCGGTAGTGGCGACGAGAAGATATGACGCAACTTCCCGAATGCTGCCCAGCCCAGCTGCACTCTTCTGGAAATCTCACGCTCGAAGCTGTCCCTACCCATTTGCAGAGCCTGGCCCAGGTATACATATTCCTGGACCACTTCGAGCGCCTCTCCACTGATCGTGATCGGCCCCGGGACAACGAGTTCGTTGAACATGACTTTCGTCTTGTCCAAGTTCATCCGGAGACCGACCGACCGTGAGGCAGCGTTAAGACTGTGCAGCATTCCCTGCAAATCCTGCAGCGACCCCGCCATTACGACAATGTCGTCAGCGAAGCGGAGGTGTGTGAGGCATCTGCCATTGACATTGATACCCATCCCAGTCCAATCCAAAGTTTTGAAGACGTCCTCCAGTGCGTTCGTGAACAGTTTCGGGGATATGACATCCCCCTGTCTCACTCCTCTGAGCAACTGTATAGGACTTGTCTTTTGGTTTTGGACTTGAACAGATATCGATGCCACGCTGTATAGGCTCCTCAACACCTGCACATAACGCCAATCGACCTGGCATCGCTGCAAGGATTCCAGAACAGCCCAGATCTCGATGGAGTCGAAGGCCTTCTCGTAGTCCACAAAGGCAAGACACAGCGGCTGGTTATACTCATGAGACTTCTGTATAACCTGCCGCACTGTGTGGATGTGGTCTACGGTACTAAAACCTTTTCGAAATCCGGCCTGCTCCGGCGGCTGGAAGGCGTCAAATCTTGAGGCCAGACGATTTGTGAGCACTCTCGAGAACAACTTGTAGACGTGGCTTAGGAGCGCGATAGGCCTATAATTCTTCAATAGGGTCTTGTCTCCCTTTTTGAAAAACAAGGCCACCACGCTCTCACTCCACGCCGTCGGGGTAGTCCCATTAGCTATGACGGAATTAAACAGGTGCTTGAGCTTCTGCAGGACTGGAGCTCCTCCCGCCTTTAGAAGCTCAGAGGTTATTCCGTCTTCGCCGGGAGCCTTCCCATTTCGAAGTTGTTTGAGAGCGCTCCCAATTTCGTCTTCGTCCACGAGCGGGAGATCATCAGTGTAGTGGCGCACCAATGTGGCTCTTGGGTCGTTCGCATCGGGTGGAGGCTTCGGGGCATGCGAGGCGTATAGATGGCCGTAAAAGCCCTCAACCTCGTTTAGAATCCCCGGAATTGAAGTGACGGTTCTGCCCTCTGAGGTTTTCAGCTTCGTCAGATTAGATGTACCCATTCTTTTGCTGAAGACTTTCGACCCCCGATTTTGCTCAATGGCCTCTTGAATGAGTTGCGCATTGTAGCTACGGAGGTCGCGTCTCACCGATTTCCGGATTGTCTTATTGAGACGTTGGGTATCTGACGAAGCTCCCTCTGGCAATTCACGTCGAATCCGCATCAATTCCAGGGTTTCGCTTGAGAGCTTAGACTTTCGGCTGCCTCGCCCTCCCCTGAAGCATCTCTGACCCACCTCGCGAAGTACCCCCACCACATCATCGAGGCTCTCGTCAACACTTGCCGTGGTATCCAGTGCCTCGAAGCGATTGCGCAGTTCCAGCTGGAACGCTTCAGAGCCATGCACGGATTGGAGCATCGTTGGGCGAAGAACGGACCGTCTCAATCGCCTTCTCTCGGCCTTGAAGTCGAAATTCAGGGTGCCTCTCACTAGGCGGTGGTCACTGCCGGTCTTAAACCTATTAACCACTGAGACATCCCTGAACACGTACTTCCTGTCTGCCAAGATGAAGTCGATCTCGTTCTTCGTCCTACCATCTGGGCTCTGCCAGGTCCACTTCCTATGGGGCTTTTTCTCAAAGAATGTGTTCATGCAGAACAGCCCCTCTTTATCCAGGAAGTTGACCAGCATCTGCCCTCTGGCATTCCTGCATCCAACCCCGTGCGCTCCGATACGCGATTCATCGCATTCGCGCACTCCCACTTTGGCATTGAAGTCCCCCATGACAACGGTGTAGTGGGTCTTGGTGGTGTTATGCATCGCCTTGGCGATATCTTCATAAAGCACCTCGACCTCACTGTCTGAGTATGCCGACGTCGGCGCATACACCTGCACGACCTTAAGAGAGTATCTCTTGGTCAGTTTCAGTACAAGGTACGCTACCCGGGTCGACACACTCGAAACCTCCAGCACGTTGTCACGGAGAACCCTGTTGACGAGAAAACCTACGCCACCCTGTGACCTCTGGTCGCCCTCCCGGAAGTAGAACAGATGGCCTGATTCTAGGGTAATGGTGTCCTCACCAGGTCTTCGGACCTCCGATATCCCCAGAACATGCCACCTTAAATTCGTTAGTTCCACTTCCAGCTGCGCCAGGCTTTCGTCCAGCCGTAGACTGCGTCCATTGTACGTCGCCAGGGTCAATTTGTGGCAGCTGTCCGTAACCCGGGGATTCTTAGCACCCCCTGCCCTACCGTAACCGAGACCCCTGCCGTGGGCCGGAATAGTAGGGCGACCGGGAACTGGGGGCCATGTGTTTCTCGCTTTTTTCATGGGGGGTATTGCCCTTACTCACCACGCTGGGCAGGCGGGTTGGTGAGCGCAGAACGTAGGTCTTCGCACCAGTGACGCTGCTGCCCGTCACTGGTCTGTTGCATTTAACCACGCTTGATTACGAAATGGTTATACCGCCATTTGTCGGTCGCCAGAGCCTCGTTCGTTGGACAGCAGGATGCACCACGGGCAGGTGAGGTTGGCTTGGGGCACTAGGGTGATAGAGTGCCCCCTTACATCCCGATGCATGTGCCTATTTTGCAATTGCGGAGTTAGTGATTTTATGAACATACAATATAGGGTTAACTTACGATATTGTATCTTTTGTCTAGCTCCAAGGTAATAAGGTCAAAAACCACATAACCTTGATAATAGTCTTCACACTAGGAACTAACTCCTTCCTTTAAAAGATTCCATCTCAAACCGGTATTCCTTATTGTTATTATCCTCTAACTCTTAATAGTTAAGCACTTGTAGACGAAAAATATTACAATGAATTCTAAGTCGCCTAGCGAAAAATACACACGTAGTTCAGATGATACTTCCTTATTGCATCTCAAAATAAGATTAGAAGGTTAAGCACTTATCTCTTTACATAAGCGTTTGACGTAATAATAACATGGCATTCAATAAAACAATACAACACAATTTAAGTTAGATATTCCGATCCATTATTGAGAAAATAATTATAATAGCATTGTTACAATTACAATAAGATCATTATATAGGAACATAATACGTGTTTTTTAACGTATTAATTATAGCAGGAAACAGACAGCGTAAGATAGCAAACAGTAGGACTAGACAAATACTCAAGAACATTAACACTTTTACGTAACCAGGATGTCCACTTTTACTTAACTATTATCTATAAAAATCCGCTTACATATTCATCGAAATAAATCTAATGCCAAATTTAATTATAAAGTACATCACTTGTTTACATACATACAATCACACATATCCCTCCAGAAAGATAGATAGGGTACGATATCTATCGATGTATACAATACATTCTTCTCAAGGTTGGGTGTACGTAGAGTGAACAACAGAAGATCATTTATGAGAGCTTAGTTTTGTTAAGATCGTTCCGGGTGACGATCGATAGTCTCTGCCTATCCCGTTGGGCAATACATAGGTATTACAATACATAGGTACATTAAGAAAATACCTATCGGTAAGTAACTAGTTATTGTATATCCATATCGTATCATATTGTTCTGGCACATAACATTTCCAATAAAGAGTTACTTAAACAATACATAATCCAGTGTAGCGTTCATATACGTTCACGTATGCTAACTAGTTGTGTTTCTTTTCAACATTTCGGTAGTCAAGATTAAGGGAATAGGGATAAATGGGATTCATTGAATATTGAAAGGTTGAATCTGATAACAATTCCATATCATATGCTATCATAAATTTACTTTAGTTATGTTTAGTACCTACCTATAACTGAGAAGGTATTACGATATCAAAAAGAATAGAGAGACGTGAGAATGTATGTGTGTACTAGTTATAGACTATAGGTAGACTATTAAGTGTTATTAGTCGAATAATTAGGTACGTAATAGACCACACCTGTCAAATCACAAATATTTTCTCACGAGAAATTTGTTACCTTTAAAATATCTAGTTTCTGGTTCAAGTTTTATTTATAAGGAAAATCAATTCTAAGCCCAACACAATGACTAAGCTTGTTTGGTCGGACATAGCAAAAAACATATTAGTTAGACGTAGTTTTAAGTATACGACACATGTTGGAGATATAGGGAGACAATAATCACTACATAGTATAAAACAAAGTCGCTTTCTCTGTCCCTATGTTCCTTTGTATGCTTAAATCTTTGAGACTACGCAACGGGGATTTTGATGCGGTTTTTTTTAATAGATAGAGTGATTCAAGAGGAAGGTTTATATGTATGATAATATCCATTAAATAGCCAGAAGTGCGAAGCCGGAGCGGGTCGCTAGTAAAAATTAAAACTTAACACTTGTGTCCATGGCAACACACAGAAGCAATAATTTAATTAAAATAAGCAGCCTCTGATTGCTGAGTCACCCAGATACAGATCAAAATACCAACTGGTCTACGCATGGAACGTTCTTTCCTTTATTATTGCGAGCACAGATACCTATTTGTTTGTTTACATCTGCAGAAAGATCAAGGTCAACATCGTGTTATGGAATTACGGAATCGACGTAAAAATAGTTTTTCCAGAGTATGTGATACATTTTATACACCAGCGTTTCAATTTGGAATCGTTTGAATTCATTTTATTTCAGGTTCTTGTTTAAATCTCAGGGAGTATAATGTTAACACTGTCAAGGAGAAGTCTATCTAGATTAAACTAGATTTCGTTTTATAACAATAAAAAACAAAACAAAAAAAGCAAACGCGTTCACGACCATTACGGGGTAGTCAGAGGTTCAGGTGTCCATCTCCGCAATTGGGAAGGTCTATTAAATCCGCAATTCTATGGCCACCTCGAACCCTCGTGTTGACCAGATAGTTAGAACTCAATGCAATCCATGTCTTCATTTACAAGCGAATTAAAAATTAAACAATTTAAAAATCCCAAGTTTATAAACAAAAACACTACCTACTTAATGATAAATACAGTTTTTTTACATAAAACAGTAACCCAATTAAATCTTACAGCCTTTGCCTCTAGTTAACTACTTTAAAAGTAAAACATTAATCAAATGTCATTGCTAATCCACATAATAGCATGACTGGTGGTCATCAACCGAAATAGTCATGGCGAAACTCAGTTACGCCTCGTTATTCAAAACACTTCCTAGTTGTAAATTAAAAACATTAGTAATCCTCTATAGTTATTAGATTTGAGGTTAGCAAATAACTAACAGTAACCCTTTAATGTAAGGCATAATGTTGGTATAATAATAATATAACGTCATTCATCTCATCATCTATTCTATAGTCATCTAGTATATGTTTTTTGGGTTGCCTGAAAATTAAATGGCATAAAATACCCTTAGTTATTAAGGTGCTTTTTATCATTGTCACCATTACTTTATGGAATATCATACCAGGTTGTTGCAATGGCCCAATTAATTTCATCAAGTCTTTTCATTAACGTAATAAAGCTAATTACCGTTCCATTTACGTCACAGACTATCATGACGGGAACTTGCAGTATGAACTAGAGTACCCGCCACATAAGGTGGCAGTAGCCAAACTTGGAACTAAATTTGACGTTTCCGCCATTGCGTGTTATTTTGTATGAAAGGTAAATTTAGTATTACCAGCGTTGTGTTTTTTGCCCACTCTTTGTAATTTTTATGTTTGTTAAGGGTGATTATAATAAATTGATTTCTGGAGTTTCTTGTTAGTTCTTCTCCAAGGGTCTCCGCTGAACTTCTTCTTCTCAATCGTTACGCTCTTATCAGAGCGGTCGTGGTCTTCATGACGTGGCATCTTGAGTTGCCGAAATGGTTGGTGAACTAACCTCGGTAAAAATATGTAAAGACAATGCTCAGTGCCATGTTTGAAATAGTTTTTTTACATACATACATACACATCACGCCTGATTCCCTGTAGAGGGGTAGGCAGAGATCACGGATCCCCATTTGTCCCGATCCTGACAGACCACTTTCGCTTCATTGACATTCATACATTCTCTAATACACTCTCGGCGGTTATAGGTACTCCTAACGTCACCTTTTTTCAATATAGCGTCTATCTGACTGTTACATATATGTCTTATTAGGCCGGCCCCTACGTAACCGCCCTTCCACTTCACTCATATATATTCCTTTTGTCAATATATAGTTTTTTTAATTTGTACTTAGATCATAAAATAACTTTCAAAGAGAGCTTATGATAGGGCCTATTTTGAATAAAAATATTTTGACTTTTGACTTTGGTATATTAATTTGTTTTATTTGAGTTTATAGCTCTGCAACCAAAGATCGTTACAAATGAAACCTCAATATAATGTATCGAGCCGTATGGCACAGTGAGTGCTAGTTTTGGCGTGTTTACTGGCAACACTGGATTACGCGACTGTGGCGACGCCTCCAACTGCCACCTTATGTGGCGGGTACTCTATTTCCCTGATTACGTAATTTATGACGTCTCTCTAAAAGTTATGAGGATTAACAAATCAATCCATTAGTTACCTATATAACAAAATAAATAAATAATAACTGTCACAATAAATTGACACTCGCTAAACCCTCTTTTATTGGCATCTTACACCAAGAGACGTTTAATTTTTTTCTTATTTTTGAATGAAGAAACTCGTTTTTATCTATTGACATTAACTATTAGTCGGAATTCATTGCCAATGTTTGGGTGACGATATAGGGTATTTGACTGACCGACCTTAAAAGCCGGAGGCCGGTTCAGAGGTAGTTAGTAACTAATAAGTATGTATAATATGGTATTATTGTATGTATATTGAACTATTTCGGATCTACGTAGATATAACACGTCTGTTTTCCATGTTCTGATACCTACGTGCCCTTATATTTAAGCAACTTGGTAAATAGACAATAGGAGGAAAAAGTGAAATTTATTACAATATAAAGGGAAACATTCAGCAAATAAATAAAATTACGTAAAGTATCAGAACAATACGGTAATTCATATCCTTATTACAGTAGGTAAGTGTGCGATAAAACTCAAAGTTCAAAACAACTCAAACATAAGAGACTCTATAAAACGTTATTGAACAACATTAAACATACATAAATATAAATTAGTTAAACTACGTAAATTTCCGAACAATATCTCATTGATGTCCTTATAAAGAGAGCAACATACAAATATAACAGTTTAAACACCTTTCAATTTGGCTGATCTATTGTCCCCGCGTTCAAATAGGCTCGCTTACGGTTGATGACATTTCAATGACAAAAAACTATAGCCTTCCATTCTCTATGGGGCAACGACATTTGATTTGAGGTTACGTCTAAAAAGTATTACATACATTTTTTTATTCCTGCATTGATCTGGGATTTAAGAAGTAAGTCATTGTGACGAAGTCATTATTGCTGAGAGGGCTAGTTAAATATGTTGATCGACAACCTTTTTCTCTAGGGCAAGCACTTATTTACAGTTCTTGAAATATTTCATTTTTGTTATAACTTTTACTAATAAGGTAATATGTGGGTGTGTCCACAATTATTGTTTGATAGACACAGCCAGCAAACATTGTTTACTCATATGGTTCAATTTATTAGCCAAACAGTCTATTTACAGTTAATATAAACATGTGAACTAAAACGAAGACAGTTACTTCGAAAACTTCCCAAAAACCATCTCTGAATCGTACTTCCGAATGCAACAACACCAATCTCCTATAGCCAATCAGAACCGTTTCAATTGAGAACATTAGCCTAGAAACCTTCTTAACCATTATGAACTTCTTGATTTATATTCTACACGTTGAAAGCTACATTAATCTTTACAAAATAAAACAGATTAACTATCGCTGGAAGATAATCTTGTAATTGGATGATTAGTAAATGGTTTCCACAGTAACTATTCATATTTTTTAAATCTACTCATATCCTCATATGAAGGCTAATCGAAGGATCTGTATTCTATAAAAATCTCATTTATTAAATTTAGTTTTTTTATTTATTAAAAGACATTAAAAACAAGATATATGAGTGAGTATAAAACAAATAATAATTGAATAAGTGGTAATGACATGATTGATCTGATAAAGGAAATCAACAATAAAATTGATATCATCTAATACGAAACTGTCGCATATCCAAAGAATACTGATAACTATATTCAAATACTTAAAAACAATTCCCGATAAACATAATGACTCAACATTAATTAGTCATAACAGATCAAAAGATAAGACTTACTTTTCTCTAGACAAGACGGCATGTTTTACGAAATAAGAATGTAAATTTATTCGTTTGAAGCTAAGTTAATATTTTCATAGAACCAAACTAAATTTAATGTCTCAAGATCAGCGATTAGTTAAGTAAACTAATTGCTAAAGTATGACGAAGATAACGGTTTTATGCAACATCAAATAAAAGACCTGATTACAAAAAAAACCTATAAAATTGAGTTTTTTACCGTCAATCAATCAATCTATTGCAGTCCACTGCTGGACGTAGGCCTCCCCAAGGATACGCCACAAACATAATCACTCGTGGCTCTCAGTCAGTCACTACCAGCGACTTTTATCAGGTCATCGGTCCACCTACTGTACCGTTTTTACGTAGGTAACATTAATTTCTCTTTGTAATTAATTGAGCTATCAAAACTAACGACTATATACCGTAACCGTTATTAAACTATTAAATGATTTGTCATTTCAATAAGAACAAATTATAATAATCATTGTTCGGACGCAAATAAATCAGTTAAAAAACAAATATTAACAATAAGAAAAAACATTGTAACTCTACCATTATAATTAGTTAAAAAAATATGTGTAAATAAATCAATTGTTTCGTCTATGACATGAAATAGCTTTGCCCGTTTTCATTATTCTACCATGTCTGACAATAACACAACTATTCTGTTATACATAACAATGAAAAACTTGTGTTCGTAGTTAGTTTATTCTACTTGTGATATGTCTACAACGTAATTGTAGTTAGAAAACTGTTGCCTAGCTGAAGAGAAATTTCTATATGTAACTACAAGTTAATGTCTTACTTTCAACTACACATTTATATTTCCAGCACTGCTTACATTTATTAAAGCAAGTATTGAAAAAGGTGTGTTTAGAAAGAATTGTATGTATTTAACAACTACGTAGTAGAAGTAACTAGATGTAATGTAAAATTCACAGGATTGGGAAAATTGCCTTATTGATGCCTGCACTGTATGTCTCGAAATCGATAATCGATCTCGCTTAGTCCTGACCATTCAACTCCAAAGTAAAATCTGTAGAAGCCTTAGTAACTAAAGGTTATTAATCTAGATTGTTCTCCAAAGAATGCCTCGGGCAATTATACAAATAATTACATCATCAGTCAATCAATCGACTTTATAGGACCCAATGTCAAGTTCACTATAAAGACAGTTCTAGTATTTTCTATCACAAACCACTTGTTACCGCAATCAACAAATAATTCTTCAATAAAACAATGAGATGAATAATTTTCTCGGAAGACGCTTTGATTTATAAATAACAAGCAATATTTATAGTGTCATTCCTCATTGTGATTCCATCGAATGGAATGCCTTGCCCACCTGTCTTTTATCTATTTTATGTACTCGTAGAATAAAAGAGAATAAACTAAAATTTCGGATGACTTTTACTACGTTAATGACTGATTGTATAGAAGGAATAGGCGAAAAATATTGCACAGGTGATCAAGTTAGCACATATTTCATCTACGTTGTTTTGGTGGCTTTCATACTTATATTAATACTGCCATATCAATGTTCAAACGAATGAGTTGCTGTCATCTTTCAGTTGCCTGACGACAGCTTGTAAAAGTTTAAAAACCACACTAAAAGGAATTACAACCTTTGGCCTTTCGCCAACAATGTTTATGCCGAAATTTGACAACACTATAAAAATGGTAAATAGTTTAATGGGAATGCTGATGCACTTGTAAAATGCACAAGGTCACCTAGGTACAATAACTTTTAGAGAATTCACAGATCAACATACAAATATATCTCTTTAGGGATGGACATAATGTATACTCGGTCACCATACTTATGGTGAGTAAATCGGGTCATTATGGTATATAGGTAACTAGTGTCTTGTCCATTAATAGATTAGAACGAATGAGTTCCTTTGTGATAGTTGGTATTGAAATAACGTCTCAAGCAAAGAAATTCGACAATGCATAGTCACAATTCAAACCTACCATTACCAGAGATAAGAGTATTATTACCACGAAAGTGAAATGTTTATACTGTACGTAATAGGCACGTTGGCAACATACTTACCTTCCCGTATAAGTAGAAAATGAAACAGTAAAACTTTTACGACGCCACGTATGTCACGGAATCATAATTTCCGTTTCACAAAATTTCACCAATTTAGTTCTACAGTACAAAGTGTCATTATAGACATTTACACGAGCGCAAAGCCTGAAAGAGTGTATAGAACCAAATAGCTCTGAATTTAAACTAAACCAAGACTACAAACGCACTACTTACAAACGCAACACATACAAATGCGGATCCGTGATCTCTGCCTACCCCTCTACAGGGAATCAGGCGTGATGTGTATGTATGTAAACGCAACACGTAACGATTTAATTTTAGAAGTTGTGGCTAGGAATGCGTAATCCAAAAAGGTTCCACCATTACATACTGAATTAGACTTTTTCCTCAACTCGTACAAAATTAACAAACGAAGGCGTAGTAAGTACATCACTAATCCTTTAAGGTAAAAAACATCGTGAGGAAGCAGACATAACAAGTAGGTACGTTCATAAGCGAATAATACGATGTAGGAAGAGCCACATCAGTACTATTGGTTCCCATCTCGACCCCAATGATATTGAATGATAGCATTACGAGAATATTCACCTCCGTTCCGCCTACGCGTCGCTTTTTACGTCAAAATACCGCACCGTCATTTATGCGGCGAGATGACAATCCCTGTATTTTTGTCACGATCAATCGGTCGCAAGGTAAGATACTCATCTTCGCAGCCACTAATACTTTATTTATATACACGCTTCTACTTCCCAACGGGAGAGGCAGACTAGTTATCACCACTTTATGTATTTGAGTACCTTAATAAAATAAATTATTTTCCTATTTTACTCCTTGTGAGTTTCATTGGTATTTTTGATGGACTCGCTATCATAACTAATTAGAAATATTTCCTCATCTTTACACTCCAAACACGCTAAATGTGAAGAAAGTTTGTTAGCAACATCTGAGTATGTATGTATGTATGCACTCATACATACAGATGTTTTTCTAAATCTAGCATTAAACTTTGGCACGTACATTTATGCACGGTACACGAATACTTACACGTCCTTTTAACAGTACTAGACTAGTCCACCTGTTACCAATACAATAAATAACCTGTTACAATTGTATTAACTATATTATATGTGTTAATACAGTAAAATAAGGCTTAAGCGGTAGGCGTACATAACGAAGAAGATTACACAAAACTGTATCCTAGATTCTATCAATACATATAGAGTGGAATAGAGGATAATATTTTTGCTATTTTTATAGTTTCAGTTCTAGGATTGTAAATAGTTATTTTGAATTTACGAAGGGATGTAATGTGTAAATATCACATCAAGGTCACATAAGTCCACGGGCAGTTTTGTACCTAAAAAACTATCTTATACATGTTTTACATCAAAATAATCTTCTACCAAAATAGACAGCCCACACGGTATGTGCAGGGGCTAGATATAGTAACGAGAGCATAGGGTTATCACATCTTTCGTTATAAATATATTATGTCTATTTTTTTTATAATTATTTGTGACGTAAGCTAATTATCAAAGCTTACAAGCGTGTTATTTTCTTACGTTTAGAACGAATCGCGCACTAATTAATAAAAAATAGATTTAGCAAAATAAAACGTACTTAAATTATAACAATTACGAATACACAAATTGCGTAGCCTGTAATGGAAATAAATATGTTTGCAATATTAAATGTCAATAAATTTTTGAACTTTATAAAATCTCTAGTTGGCAACCCTATGCCGCGAATAGATATTAGCATATTCACCTACTGTTTACCTCAACATTCCGAGTGGGCTGCTAATACGTGAAATGAGCTTGTTGGCGTACAATATTTTAGCTTTGCCAAAAGAGGTCGATTATATACAACCTACTTTCCCTCATAATAAAAATAACGCCGGCTAATCGAACGGACAGTCATTTAAATAATATTATCACTTTCACTTAAGTATTTGAAAATGGCCCTTTAGTTTAAATGTAGGCACACGTAAGTACATAATAAAAAAGTTAATTTTATGATAATCATTGAATGCCAAACAGAATTTTATTGCTTATCAATCTATAACTTTTCAGCTATAAAAGAATCACTGTCACATTATATAACTTAGAATATTAAGCCACAAATATATTATTATAAACACTTGGAAACTCAATAGTAACTATTTCTTTTTAAATATGGCGTATAATTTGCAGGTTAACATAAACAAATTAACCAGTTAACATTCAAACTTGCATATAGTGGATGTTGTCAGACACTGAACCTATTGGTTTCTTCATCGCAAGTTAATGAATTTAATCATTTTGCTGGTTCAACATCCAGATAGTGCCTATACACTGACGCGATAACAATTTGTGAACTATACCCATCAAAGCAATAATCAGATGAACTAGTGTGTCTAATAAGTTTAACCCCTTTTACACATATGTGACAGTAAAATTACCCAATAGTTGCTCTATGAAAATATTTTACCAAAGTTACACAAAAATAACTATTTGTATACACATATCTGCAAAATGCAGTCTGTATTTTAATAACCTTAATAGTGGTAATTAAGGCGTTGAAAGTGGGTTGTGTCAACAAAAAGCATTCCACCGCTGCAAACAGACCTGTCTCAAGGAAGCTTCCTCACTTGGCCAAGTGCCAACAACTGCTGGCTATCAGCCACCTCACTGTGACATGGACTAATCCTGGATTGCAATGTTTCAAACTATAAATCTAACAAGATTAAGACTAAACATATCTTTTAGATATTCATTTAGTGTCAAAAAGCTCATAAATGCTTTAATTTATATTGTTGTTCTATGCAGTGACTTGACTTGATAGACCGTTGACTACCTAACTTTCCTCAAGAGCTGTCATATAAACCAACTAAATGGAAATAGGAATAGGAATAATATTTGATATTTTAGAAAGAAAATTAAAAAAAGAAATTCTTGTTGGACAGCACGTTTTACCCTGTAAAAGAGTACACGACGAAACAGTACTGATGTACATATTGTATTTTAAATTATTATTTTGTTATATTGTACTATTATTATTTTATTTTGACATTTTAATTTTATATAATTGCAAATTTCAATGATGATCACTGTAATCTTCGGACATCTATTAATTGTATTTTGTTTTTATGTGGACATTATTACAGTGAAATAAATAAATCTAAATCTTTAGCAACCAGTTATAAATATTATATAGTAATACATCATAACCCAATAAGCAATAAAGATGATTAAGAAGTTAATAACCTATCTATACTCTAAGGGATTTAAAAGTGCAAGGGCAGTAACGTCATTTTTAATACTGCAAATTCAATGTGTGATATTGAAATTAAAGTGGATGGAAAACATACATGCACCTGTCTCTTAATAGAGGAGTGCGAGTTGAGCATATATGTGATATTTCTTTTACTCTCAATTATACTTTCCCTATATTAACATCAATACTCCTCCACAAAAATACTTGGCAAAAATAGGCAACACAAGATAAAATAATGAATATATAATTATTTGAATATCTAACTGTAAACAACAGTTTCAAGTTCGTTATAAATAGTTTTGCTGTTATGATACATATATTCAAAAGACTATAAGAAAAGAAAAAGTTAAGTATTTTTGAAAAAAAATAAGTAATTTATACTTATTGTCATCAAAAATTTCAGTTGTTTACCATACACATTTTGAACCACATTGAACCCGCATGTTTACCAGATAGTAATCATCTAATGTGACAGTTTTTAGGTAGCAGTAGGTATTTCTGGAGAGTATTTAGGGTTATTCTCTATTAGGTTTATCCCTCACTGTAAATCACCTAATACGAAACTATATACAAAGAAAAATAAAAACTATTTCTAGAGCTTCATTCTTGTGGGATTAAACTTGCATGTGGTTTATTTTAATTTCTCTTATAAAAATCACTAAGCTGCCCCCTTATAAATCTATGGTATCTATGCAAGTCACATAAATAGACCACACAAACATCTGAGAGAGTGAAAACAAATACCTAAATCATGAATGGAATAATGAGGTGGAAAAGAACTATCCTCATAACCCTTAATTCATTAGCAACATCCTACAAATAAAACAAAACTATAAGACTGAAATAATTTAATAATAATATTTGGACATTATTACACTAATTGAACTAGCCCCTTGGTAAGTACATTTAAGACTTGTGTTAAGGGTACTAGTCAACGTATATTTTAGAAATGTATACATTTTATATATAGATGAATACATATATAGCATATGTAATCAACGACCAGACTGGAAAGCAGTAGAAAAGCATAGTTCTTAACTCTGCCACCACCGGGAATCGAACCCGGGACCCCACGATTAGCGTTCAGGTGTCTAACCGATCGCGCCACGGAGGTTGTCAAATTATCATAAGGATAAAATTTATCGTAAGGGAAAACATAGTGAGGCATATCTCTCAAAATAGGTAATAGTAAGTACCTGTATATGTTGATATCGTTCACTACCTATCATATAGAGTGCTGTCTAATGATTGCAATGCAGGCTCCAAGTGGCCCATACCTAACATGCCTTAGAAAGTTCAGAGATGGGCACTCAACCCTCTGACTTCCATGCCACAATATGAAGGGAGTGTTTATACACAAGTTGTAAAGTATTTGTATGTATGTATGAAATTTTTAGTACTGCGGTCTCATCTGAGTCCAGTTTCCAGTCCATATAAAATCTTATAAGGGATTAGTTACAGAAATAAGAATAACCTTAAGTAACCTACCTATATCATATCAGCTTTCATTGATACAAAAATATTTAAACACAACTTAATTTTTTTATGAGAACATTATAGAAATGGTACAGGTTATTTATTTGTAAGCAATAGGCAACCATAATTTTATAATCGTCAGTGTGTGATGTACATAGGTATATCCCTTGAGTTAAAGTTATTTATATCACCTGAAGTTATATTAAATATAGCAGGTAAGTCATGAAGGCACACTTCGCTTATCTATGATTTGAGAGTCGATGTCAAGCTCATTTTATAACCAAGATTTAATCCCAACAAGCCCCATTTCTATAACGAGATGAATAGTAATAAGACCTCACGCTGCATGAGCCAAATGATATTCGAAAATATTGGTTACTCACTTTTAATCGATTAATATTCCCATCTCGCGCAGCGTTGTACACGGCTGTTTTGATATCCATATTGGCTTTCTTTGTGACGCAAAAACTTTCCTCTACAATTATCACTTCAAACACAGCACTTCCTTCGGAAAATAATCATTGAAGACACTGTAACACTTTTGTACTTTACTACCAAAGCAACCAGATATTTTCTTAACTCAAAACACTCCGTTTCCACACACGGATTACAGCTGCACTTCAAACTGCCATTAGCAAACTGAAATTTTGTTTAACTTGACCGATTGACTTCAAGTGTCAAGTGACAACCAGCCGGTGGCGAACTCAGTACAAAAGTCAGTCAAGAAATGTCAGTTTTGTTTACCAGCCAGTCGGTTTTCCGAACTTTCATTACATAAATGAAACATAATTTAGTACAAAATTGATTCCAGGGATGTCGGTATGATTCAAGACGATGAAGGCGGCCATACTGCAGACTTTTGTAGGGTTATCTTGTTGTAAAGGCTATTCACAAATGAGTTAATTTTGATATGATGACTTGGCCTCTTTTCGGGTACAAATAAACATTGAAACTGGGTTTAAACTGGTCTGATTTGAGCAGTTTCAGGTAGAAACATTGGCCTTAGGTATATTTCAATTTGCTGGTTACCAAAAATGTTTTATAAAGTCATCAAAGATCCTTTATACGATTAAACGAAAATAAAGAAATTATTCTGCTGTAACTTGCAATGTGTATTGAAAAAAGTAATGTCTCCATTTATGTAATTTTCTAATATTATTTCTACATTCATTCTCTTTAACGTTATGGTATGAAACAAGATGCAGTGACGATAATAGATAACGATGTGTTAAAGTGGTTTGGGCACAGGGAGCGGATGGATGAAAGGAAGGTAACCAAAGCAATTTATAAATCCAAAGTGGAAGGTAGAGTTGGGTGGATTAGGCCGCGTAAAACTTATACAGATCAAATTGGAGACATTGTTGTCAAGGTGGGTGTACGTAGCGCGAAGAACAGAAGAGAATGTATGAAAAGGTTAATGGGTGTGAGTGAATCAAAAAAGATATGTCAGGATCGTTATGGGTGGCGATCGATATTATCTGCTTATCCCGTTGGGGACGTAAAGGCGTGAATATAAGTATGTATGTATTTTCCTTTTAAAATATTTAGGCAGAAATGATGGATCATCATTTCTATCGATCACTATGAACTGATTAGATACGCCTACATATTATATTGCTTTGTAGTGTAGGGTGGCTATTATAACTTGTAAAAGAATAAAAGTTAACGAATAAAATGATCAATTTCTTGGTTGCCCGATACATGACACGTGTTTAGAAGAAATATCAAGACAAAAGTAAATAGGATATTAGTATTATTCTTTAATCTTTCCTGATGTTAGTTTAAAAATATATAAAATATTATGTACAAACTGGTTGGCAGAGATCACAGATCCATATTTGACTCGGTCCTGACAAACTAAACTGGATTCATGACACCCATACACATTCTCATGCACAATCGGTAGTGGTTATAGGTACTTGTAATTATAACATATAATTATAACATATAATATATACTGTATAGTATTATATTATCTGTGATATAGCCAAATTATTATTGTTGAATTGTCCTAACTAGGGATCGCGCCACATAAATTGGCAGTAGGCAAACTAGGAACTAAATTTGACGTTTCCGCCATTGCGTGTTATTTTGTATGAAAGGTAAATTTAGTATTACCAGCGTTGTGTTATTTGCTCACTCTTTGTAATTTTTATGTTTGTTAAGGGTGATTATAATAAATTGATTTCCGGAGTTTCTTGTTAGTTCTTCTCCAAGCTAGGGTCTCCGCTGATCTAACCTCGGTAAAAAATATGTAAAGACAATGCTCAGTGCCATGTTTGAAATAATAGTTTTAAGAGATTCGCGATTTATACTCATGATATAAGATATAAGGGTGTGTATAAGATTGATTGAAGCTGTGGGAAATCCTACGTCGGACAGACTAAACGGTCTATTGCGGACAGTCTATTGAAGGAACACATAATATATGTAATATATAATAAGAAGGATAAGTCCCGTTAATTTTTAATCATGTTTGAAATAGTTTTTTTATTTTATACTTAGATCATAAGATAATATTCAAAGAGAGCTTGTGATAGGGCCTATTTTAAATAAACATATTTTGACTTTGATATATTAATTTGTTTTATTTGAGTTTATAGCTCTGCAACCAAAGACCGTTACAAATGAAACCTATAATGTATCGAGCCGTATGGCACAGTGAGTGCTAGTTTTGGCGTGTTTACTGGTAACACTGAATTACGCGACTGTGGCGACGCCTCCAACTGCCAATTTATGTGGCGCGATCTCTACTATCGTGAGTTTGTTTTATTATTTGTGAAGACAACTTTTTGCCAGTACATTGAATTATCAGTGAATTGTCTTTCTGCTGTCAAAGACCGCTTGGAGTCTGAATACGGTAAAAAAATATTTGAGGGAGCGAGCGACGGCGAATGTCGGTCGGCGTGGATTTGCTTGTTTAGTAAACCTACTTTTCTCAGTGAAAATATTTTTAAAGTGCTCTAAGTGTAGTTACGAACGTTATTTGCTGTTGTAATTAACTATCATCACTCAATACATGTGATGATAATGGTTATTTATTTGAAAAGTTCAAGGAAAAGTTTGTGCACGTCATTGTCTTCTAAACTGAACTCGTATTTTGTTGTGCTTGCAATTTTATAGCGTTGGTTAAATCTGAAAAGAGATGCTCTCTAGTTTATACGGAGTTTTAGAGGCTTTCTATATATGATTATTCTCGCATATCGTTTGAAACAACACTACAATGTATCAAACACCAACAAGGCATTCGGGAGCTCCTGTGCGGGTTTGTGTTATTTACTGTTTTATGTGAATTTATAACTTAGTTCCACATGGAACTCTTCATAAAATGCATGTACCTATTGATAATACATAAATTTAATATAATTCATTGTAAAACTTTTGAATAAGTATATTTTTTCCTACAGGCTCCCCAACCATCATCTGGACCAATTAAATTTACAGTAGGGGATACGTTAGAGCGCATCAAAGAGGAATTTAATTTTCTACAAGCCCAATATCATTCGTAAGTATAATTAAAATTGACTTTCTATAAATGTTGTCTGTAGGACTGGCTCTTGTAACTTTTGAGATGGGCAAAGGGTGATAGAATGAAAATCTAATGTTTAAAGTTAAAATTACCTACATAACTTTGATTCATGTCTCAACTATTAACCAAGTCTCAGTTAAAATAAAGTCAGACTAGACTGACGATCTTGATATTATGTATGAAAATTTTTGTCCACTTGAAGAATATGAAGTAGCTACCATGTAACAGTTGGTGATTCTGTTCACATCAACAAGACAGCATAGTTTGCTATTGACACTCAGTGTTGGTAAATATTGGTATAGGTACAATATGTAAAATTAATAAATAATTTGTAATCTAGAAATAATGCAGTATGCTTTCACTTTCAGATTAAAATTAGAATGTGAAAAGTTAGCTAGTGAAAAAACAGAAATGCAGAGGCATTATGTCATGGTGAGTGTTGAAATCTTAGCACTAAGCACTTTATAATTAATTTACTGTTTCTAACTTATTTGTGATGTTTGTAAGAGATTGTAATTCCACATAGCTCAGTTGTTTGGGGCTTAGCTCTGTATTAGTGGGTAGAGTGGTAGAGATGTAGTTTAATGAATTTCCATGTACATTTTCATAATAAAAACGCATTTACGAAATGCATCAAATTATTCTGTAAGGGAAAACATTGTAAGGAAACCTACCTGTTTGCCGAACAGGTAATAGTGCTTGTAAATGGCGACACCGGTTACCACCTCTCACACTGAGTACTAACTATCTGGTCAACACGAGGGTTTGAGGTGTCAATAGAATTACTAGCAATTGCGGAGATGGAAACCTGAACCTCTGACCACCCGCAAGGGTTAATGGTTTTGAACATGTATTTTAAGAGATTGTAAGGCCCTGTCAGTCTTGGTCAAAATTGTAAGGAAAGTGCTGTATAATTAGTTGCTTCAAATGCCTCTCTTAGTTTCACATCAGTTTAGTCTCATATTATGTTTTGAATCTTGCCCTGTTTGTCTATTGAATCTTTTGACTTTTGTTTATCTATAATACTCCTCTTTAATTGAATAAGCAACTAATTGATTATACTAAGCCTTATGCAAGTAGCGATTGAAGGCAGTGTACAGATGGTATATAATCAGATAGATTTGTAACTTAAATTATGTCATAAATGGACAGTGGAATGATGGATTATCTCAGATATAGACATTAGTTGCCAGTTATCAATTTAAATCCAGCATATCTATCAGTATAATGGTAACCATAAAAGTATGCCTATAAATTACCTATTTTTCTTTGAAGTTTATATGAAATGAGTGTATATATTTAATAATGATATCATTGTATACATATTTGTATTCTTTGTGAATATGTACTTTTGTTATAACCGTTTGTTTCAAATTGCAATTTAGGAAGCATGCAATGCCCACTATGTAAATAACTTCATGGTAAGACTTTCTTGACACAAGTGTTATAAGCCATTGTTACTTTATTTTGAATGTAAATGTTTCTTTTTGTTCCAGTATTATGAAATGTCATACGGACTTAATGTGGAAATGCATAAACAGGTATGTATCTTTATAGATTTTGTACTAAATGTTTATGTATGATATAAGTTTATTTTCTTTGTAATCTAGTCACACATCACAATATTATGCTAACACAGCAGGGCCTCAATAATTCAAACCCAAGCTAATCCGAACGCAAAAATAATCAAAATTAAGGGATAATGCATTTTCTATGTCAATAAATAACAGGGTATAAATTTTTGGTGTTTGGACTATCTAGGCCCTACTGTAATAGTATTTTTAATCTGTTCGAAACATCACAACTGTTGAGCCTAGATGTATGTAATATATTAGAGTGTTCACTATTGTAATAATGCTTAAAATGAACTTTCACCAGATACTCAGAACACAAAAAAAATAAAGGCTCCATCATCATCATAGATACTATCTCATGCAATATCAAACATAGATTTCCCTCACTACTTCTGGACATAAAAAAAACATTAATAAATAATTTTCATCATCCAAATAATAATCAAACTTAGTCATCACTATCTTCATTAAATACTAGTATTACATGTCAACAATTTCTTTGTTGTTTACAGACTGAAATAGCAAAGCGTTTGAGTGCGATCATAGTGCAGCTCTTACCATTCCTCGCACAGGAGCACCAGCAACAGGTCTCTCTGGCCATTGAGAGGGCGAAACAAGTGACGATGTCCGAGCTCAATGCCATCATTGGAGTGAGTGTTAGTTACCCAATTTGTTCTTTATTATGTACTCCTAGTAACTTACACATTAACCAACTGTTTACATCCCATTGCTGGGTATTAGGAGCTTAGTTTTAAGAATTTTATATGATTTACAGTTTTATATCAGGTAATGTCATGCAAACATTCATAGGTGCTTAGCAATAGTATTTAGGTGCACAAGAAATCTATATTAAATGCTTCTGGCATTAAGTTTCTTACCTACCTGTTGGTAAAAGCTTAGGGTAACAAGGGTAGGTAACAATGACTATGCAACTAGTTCATTTTGCAAAGAAATTTATTTGATTTTATTCTGCTAAATCATGAGAAGTAGGATTCATTAAGCTAAATTTGCATCGCCTGCTCTCCATTAGAAAAAGTGTAACATACTTTGCTTTCTCACAAGGCTTACTCAGGCACCTGTTACATGTGACAGCCAACAGTCTACTGTGATAGATAGTGATAGCGAGTGAAATTTATGACAGTCTGTAACAGGTGGCATCATTTTGCGCCAGTTGACTTATACTGGCATAGATCAATTATAAGAAATTCACTTCTTCATTTGCAAATACATATTGTAAAAAATTTAAACTTAGTTATGATTTAATTAAGCACAATAGTATCACAGCTAGATGGTTTTATTTTACGCATTAGTTGACAAGTTTTATGTTGATAATTAATAGTAAATATCTTTTAGCAACAGCAGCAACAGGGACTACAACAATTACTTGTAAGTTGATGTGATTTAATCTGTGTTTTTATGTGTTCCACATAGAAATAGGTTGTGTGTGATTAACATGATTGTTTTGCACTATCGTTGTTTCTTATTGGATGGGCTATGTTGCAATATTGTTAGGGATTTTCCTCTTTTCATTATTTTAAAATTAAAAGATATATTTTTTGTTGACACCTTGTATGCCAGAATTATTGGCTTGATTGACAACCTTATTAATAGATACAGACACAATATTTGAAAAGGTAGTATTTTTAAAATATTGTTTCCGTATCTATATTGTGTTTCAAGATGTCATTTTTATCAAGCAATCATATTTATATGTGACAGATGTTAAAACTTTAAAATAATTCAAATTGGAATAAACATATACAAACTACACTGTGGGGTAATTATGTATAATTACAGTATTGCAATATAGCCACATCTAATAATAAAAGCGGTGGCTTGTGTTAATATACCTGATTGATGTTGTCATCTGTGATTAACTTGTTTTACACTAATCATGCATTTGTGCAAACCTAGTTTTCGTCCATTATTTAGATAGTAGCACTTTTATGTTTCAAGCACTTTTTAGTACTGTTATGTTGTATTATATGTTTATTTGACTCACAAATTTCTGTGTGTAAATTTTTTGTTTATACTTTTGATGGGAGCTGTTATTTGACAATTTATCATTCATATTATATTGTAGAGATATATTCCCAAATTCCTTGTAGATCAAATATTTAAATGTAATTTTTTGGGTTGTCATACTTTTGAGAAATATAATTTTAATGATGCGTTATTAAAACTTTACTAATCTTTGTACTGGTGGAGTTTAAGATAGTAGCTTTGTTCGTAATAATAATATGGTTTAACTAATTCTTATTTTTTGCAAATATTTCTTGACAAAGAGGTTTTATAATATCTTCAATTTGAGAGTTTTGTACTCAATTAAATATCATTTTTTAATAAATCTTGTTATTAATAAATAATGAAATAATAATAAATATTTAAATTCAGTTATCCCATTGTTCATAAACAGACCACACACAAATATGTATGTACTGTCTAATGCTGATGTTGAATGCACAGTGATAAACCCAAGTACATATAAGTGACTAATCTATTGGCATTGATGAATACATGTTGGTTCTAGTGTTTTTCATTTATATTTTATGTTAGTCGTTTAGTCACATTTATCTTAGATTGTTATGATTGGTTATGCTTTTTATGTGTTGCTTGTTAAAGTCATAGTTATTTAATAGCACTTTATGTTTATATATGATCAAGATATAAATATACTGAAATATATTTTTGTAATGAATATTGTTACTTTTGATATTGATCTTATATTCCAACATCTAATAATACTTACATTTGTAGAAACATATAACTTTATTAGACATTAAATCCTTTTGTTTCATTGTATTAAAAATCTCTTATTGTTATCCATAGAAAGGTACTTACTAATCATCCAAAAGGGCAAACTATAACCATTCCATTGATACTACCAAGTTCTCCTACCGTATTACCTACTAACTATAATATATATAACTATAAATGTTTTGACTTTCAATGAATGTACTATACTCGTACTTGTACTTATGTTGAATAAAAACATTTGACTTTGACTTTTAACAACCGTCTTTATATTTCAGCAACAGATCCACGCATCAGGCCTGTCTCATGGTGGCGTGGGTGGTGCTGGAGCTTTGCTGGGTCCCGGTGGGTTGCTCTTCGCAGGGGGGCCGGGTGGACCACCACCGCCTCATTTGCCTCCGCCTCCTCATAAGGTAAGGGTTAGGAATATAGATAAATACTTTTCTACCGTAATCCTGAAGGTAGTAAGAGCTTTGCTTGTATATCTCTGAAAATACTAAAGTAGTAATTTAATGGCTGCACAAACAAACATGAAAAGCAAGCATACATATACATATATATCACTTCCCTTTAGAGGGGTAGGCAGAGATCCCGGATCCCCATCTTTCCCGAACCTGACAAACCACTTTCGCTTCATTGACACTCATACAAACTCAGCGGTTAAAGATATTTGTGGTCTAACGTCACCCTTTTCAATATTTTTTATGTACCAAGCTTCAGCTTTAATCGCATCTATCCACTATTACAGGTAGAACTCCCCCCTCCCGGTGACGTGAAGCCCCCGGTGTTGCCGACTGGGCCTCCAGCGCCCCCAATGTTGCCGGGACAGCCCCCGCCTCGGGAGGACGACCGGCTGGTCAATGCGAGGGTCATGCAACAGGTAGTGACATCTTTTGGATATTGTGAAAAGTATATTCATTGGTAATGTTTCGCATAAGTATACATAACTTGTTTCTTTTCATCTGAAGTGATTTTAGTATTTTAACTAAGTGTCTGTCTTCTTGGGGTAAATGTATTGGGCGATGGTCTAGTGACCAATGTCTGACCATTTATACACACATTCATTCATTTATACCGACCTACATAGTGACCATTTATATTTCATATAAATGCCTGACCACCATTGTTATTCAATATTGTTTTCTAGTTTCAAAATCCCAAATGAACTCAAGCTGTGTAGGTATGTATGTACAGTTTTGCTCATGTATTACAAATATAAAACATATTTCTATACATACCTATATCTATGACAGCGCCGCTCCGTATCTCCCCACGAGCGCGAGCAGAAGTACAGAGCCCGCTCCCCGGCGGAACCGGAAGCGCTGGACGTGAAGCGCCGGAAAGAGGAGAAGGTACACAGTCATGTCAGTCTGTGTAGTGTATGTGTCTCTGTTTATACTCTCTGTTGCTTTATCGTGCGTGGTGTGGTTGTGTAATAATAATAATAATAATATCTTTATTCATAAAAGAGGCAACATAATCACAAATACCTTATACCTTACTGCCATCACTAGATTACCGAGATAACCTGTATCGATGACAGCAAGCTCAAAGTGTGTAGGGGCCTTTATAATGGGGGCGATTGAATAAAAAATTGTCAAAGTTATATAATGTCTCCTACTGATAAACCCAATGTTTGTTTGAATAAGAAATTAAGCGTATTTAGTAGGATCATATAAGAAAAAATAATTGTTTATAGTAGCATCATAATTTTAATAGTGTTATTAAATACTTACACCATTTTTTGTTATGATTTATCATTGGGTTGTTTTTTTTTGTAATTGATAATGTGAATTAACGTTAAAATTTACAAGATGATCAATTGTTACTTAGTATTACAAACATTTCAGTGCTGTTAAAAAGCGTCTTAACTATCCCTTCTCTAGTCTTTTGTTTTTTATACCTACAAAGAACTAATTTGTAATAGAAGTCTTCTTTATTTAATAATACTTGTCTCATATATTTTATAAATACCAATCACACCATGCACACGCCGCTTGCAGTGTGGGCTTCATGCTTTGAATGCTGTTCACCAGCTTTGTGCACGCAATATGACGTAATTAATGTATTTACCTTAAAAAACTTACAGTTCGCAAATATTGAAATATTTCTTTCAATAACCTACAATTTGACAGACGGTTTCTCTAAAAGCATCATCTACCATTGCTATTATGCAACTGTCTATATTACGTGATCATTTATTAAACAGCAATAATAAATTCAGCAATGATGCTTTTAGATGTCGTTTAAAAATGTCTGTGGTTTTTTGCAAATTTGACAATAATTTAAATGAGTGCTAATTTATTTTTATATGCCTGGATAGTATAATACATAAAAATATATAACATTTATTACTATATGCTACTACAACTATATGCCTATATGTATACAATAGAGATTGCATGTATCTTTCGCACTACTGCACCGCTTTCGAATTATTCTCATTTACACAAGTATTTGATGAAATCGTTTCATTACAGGACAGCGATGCAGAAAAGAGCGATCAAGACCTTGTTGTGGATGTCGCTAATGAGGTAAATATTAAAAAAGATCCTATATAGCTTTGTGTTTTGGTATAATTGGGTTAAAAGATTCAGATACTGAAAATTGCGATTTAAGTTCCCTATCTGTATCGATGGAAATCATGTTTACTTTAATTTATTTGTTACTATATTTTTGCAATATATTTTCGTCTTAGATTCACAATGGAAAAAAATAAATTAGCTATGTAGCATTTCTACTTACGAAACCATACTTAAAATACAATCTATAGAGCCAACAAATGTATTAGATGCGCCTAACCTTAGATATGCGCTAGGTCAAAATATTAAGGTAGTAGCGACGTGTTCTTTATACTTGTTTGAACTTGTTTCACTTATTAATTCTAACTTGTCTCGTAAGCAGGAAGAGCGTGGGTCACCCAGCGCTCGAACTGACGGTGGTGAGCGTACGGAGAATGGAGGTCGACCACCCTCAAGATCTGGCTCCTCATCCAGCCGGTCCACGCCTAAGAGTTCTAAGGATGTAAGTGAATTTAAATTTAATAAGTAGTACACAGTAGTTTCCTTATAGAGAGGTAGGTTGAGATTATGGATCTCCATCTGTCCAGATCCTGGCAATCCACTGTCACTTCATTGACAGTCATACACCACCTCATACACTCGGCAGTTATAGGTACTTCTAAAGTTAGTACGTAGAATGAAACCTTTTAAATAAGAGTAGTGTTATTTAGTTGCCTTCTTTCATAGCAGGTCGCATGGGGCTAATCGTAGGAAGGTAGGGATTAATTGGGCAATTAATTAATTGTATCAATATCCAATATTCATGAAATCTTATATTAATACTAAAGTGGAAATTCAGTCTCCATATTTAAAAGATGGGATGACGTACTTTAAATTAAACGCGACTCATCACATTTAATATTTCAAACCAACTTTGAAGCCCATACTAATGTACCGCAATACAGTATAACTTTAACCCGTTACCTCCTCACAGGAAAAACCCGGTACACCAAGCGGTAAGCTACCCCGGGCTCCTACCCCGACGAGCGGGGCTAGAGGCGGGTACGGGTTCCCCGGATACCCCGGATACAGACCACCGCATCCCTACGAGAACCCACACATCAGGACGAATGGAATCGCTGCTGCCAAACCGTGAGTACTTCTCTCTTACAATTATTTCTATAATATTTTATACTGTAGCGCCGGTATTTTGTAAATGAATAGTATATTTCAGTGTGTACAGATATGTAGGGCTTAATTTATTAACAAATAATCTGTTTCTCTCACCATGTAATTCTATTTTTTCACATGTTAGCTGGGAAGTTAAAAAGAATGCTAACTAGCTGACGCTCTTACTAGCATGTCGTAAAAGTTGACTAAGTGACTAGGGGTGAATTTAATCTATTCAGATATGGGCTAGCAACCTGTCACCAATGTTCCATATGACATTACAATGCCAATATTTAACCTAAAACGTGTCCTGAGAGATATCGTTTCTCTTAGATTCTTAACGCTCCGAAAGGATTTAAACCCGGATAAATGTACAAGCAACTCTATTTTCTCTCCACAGCCCCTATTCCTACCACACGTGCGGGGGTCCGTTACAGCCGGTTCCCTTCCCGGCTGACGCTTTAGTGGGTCCGGGAATACCCCGCGGCGCTCGCCAAGTGGCCACTTTGCCCCATGGCGAAGTGGTATGTGCGGTCGCCCTGTCCCTTAGTAATGGGGCGAGACATGCCTATACGGGTGGCAAGGGATGTGTTAAGCTGTGGGATATAACGAACCCGGGATCTCCTACTACCTTGGAACCGCTGTCGCAGTTAGATTGTTTGGTGAGTTGACTTTTATAATAATTCCAATTAATATATATGCATATCATGTCCGTTTCCCTATAGAGGTGCAGAAAAAGAGCACGGATCCCCTTTTGCCATGATCATGGGCAAACCACTTTCGTTTCTTTACAATATGTTCATATGGTTTATCCGGAACATAATAATAAAGATCTTCCAGGTGGCGATCGATAGTCTCTGCCTATCCCTTAAGGGAGGTAGTGGCGTGAAAATTTATAAGCATGTGTATGTAATGTTAGCAATAATCGTTTTACTAACCTTAGTAATAAGAAAGATATCGCCGTTATTACTTCAACTAATGTTATCAAATACATACTTTTTATCATAATACAAGAAACATTTATCTTCTACCTACTACGTTTAACCAACTAATGTTACATCTATTTCCAGCAAAGAGACAACTACATCCGCTCAGTGAAGCTCCTACCGGACGGTAGAACCTTGATCGTGGGTGGAGAGGCCTCCAACCTGTCCATCTGGGACCTGTCGTCTCCCACGCCGCGGATGCGCGCGGAGCTCACGTCTTCCGCACCAGCGTGCTACGCGCTGGCTATTAGTCCTGATTCTAAGGTGAGGAAACGTATTGTAAAAGTGTAAAGTATATATGAGAAAGGAATATGTGAATGACATTAACAATTAAAATTCGACGTAGCTCAGTTGTTTGGGGCTTGTCTCTGTATTAGTGGGTACAGGTTCAAATCTCGCTTGAACGTGTACCAATGGAAATGAAGTCTCATGAATTTCTATGTACATTATCGTAATAAAAATACATTTACGAAATGCGTCGAATTATACGGTGAGGTAAAACATCGTGAGGAAACCTACCCGTTCTCCGAACAGGTAAATAGTTTGTGCTTGTAAATGGTTTACCACCTGTCCCATTGAGTACTGACCATCTGGTCAACACGTGGGTTCGAGATGGCCATAGAATTACTATCTCCGTGTTTGCGGTTATTGATCGTGAACGCGTTTGTTTTGTTTGAATGATTTATAGAGTAGAATTTGAGCGGTTGTGGCCTAGTGGGGAAGGCTTCTGGATTTTTATTGGAGGGCCTAGGTTTGAATGCCCTGGTTAATGCATGTACCAATGAATGAAATTTAATATTCTTTTTCGTTTACGTTCATAATTTATAGTAGCTAACGGTGAGGGAAAAAAATGAAAACGTACTTGTGTCTTGGGTAGGTAATAACTAGTGCTTGTATACGGAGATACGGGTCACCTCTATCACGTTGGGGGCTGTGTATTTAGTGAAACGCGGGCTTTGTGTGGCTGTCATCTAACATGAAAGAAAAAAATTAACTATCTAACATGCCTTCGATATGGCTACCCCGCCACAAAAAGGAAGTGTCACACATCGTGAAGCGAATGTATGTTTTATTGATGAATTCATATTCTACCGTTCATCAATTCGTACGCAAACGTATTGCCTTTTTAAGTGAATATTAATGAAAATTTATAAAAAAATATTAATATAAAATAATTTATTTTGCAGGTTTGCTTTAGTTGCTGTTCTGATGGCAACATAGCCGTTTGGGATCTGCATAATCAGACTTTAGTTAGACAATTCCAAGGTAAATATACTTTTACTCTTATACGTCTTATCTGTTTGTACATCCATATAACTTTTACGTCTTAATTATTGTCCAATTATAACTTTATCTTTGACCTTGATACATTTTATTGAGGCTGTGTCACATAAATTGGTTCGTATTCGCGATCCTTTACTTCAACGAATTAAAACAAACTTGATTTTGTGTCTTTGAAAATGCTTAGATCTTCCTTTCCGCATATTTGTTGTTTGTGTCTCAGTCACCTCCATTGAAGCACAGTTTCTAAACATTCATTGCACAGTCTAAAACTTGACTAACTAATATCCAAATAACTATATTTCTTTCCTTGCTAGTTCTTTACTTTATTGTCAGTCTCATAATTCTTGTACTATAATTCTCATACTTATTAATATGTATTTTTTAATAAGCTCTTATTGTTAATTTGGCCCTCTTTTTGTTCCAACATAATATCAGCGTTGTGTTTGCCACCAATCGTAACATAACATACCCAACTGAGTTAGAACCTTTTTGCACTAGCTATACCCCCTAGTTTGTAAGTTTGATTTGTAAAATATTTGTATTGTGTATGTTTTTGTTGCTGTAATAAATGCTTTATTATTATACGCAGCGTTAATAATACAAGACCATGCATGATAAGCTTAATAGGTGTGGCTAATCAAGGGAGATTTGTCAGGATCATTCTAAGTGGCGATCGATAGTCTCTGCCTCTAAGAACTTAGATACATAAATATAAAATGTATGTATTCAAATAAACGTCTTTCTTTCCTAGGCCACACGGACGGTGCTTCCTGCATCGACATAAGCCCGGACGGTTCGCGGCTCTGGACCGGCGGTTTGGACAACACGGTGCGCTCCTGGGACCTTCGCGAGGGTCGCCAATTGCACCAGCACGACTTCTCTAGCCAGATCTTCTCCCTAGGATACTGTCCTACTGGTAAGGACAAAAAAATGATATGTTTAGGACCCCTTTAATTTTAACCGTATACGTCTTATACCGACTTATACTTATACCGTCGATCGTCTTATACTTAGACCCGTTAATGAACCCTTGCGGGGTAGTCAGACAGGTTTCCATCTCAGGCTGCTATCGTACTATTTATGTACTGGTAATGAGTGTTGGAATATGGTATAAAGTGTTCTGTTTAAAATGTCTTGTGCTAGATGGAACGTAAAAATAATGTTTACTAGCTGCCGTTTTTCCGGATATAAGGTAGAAGGGGACTAGGGGTAAATGGAATCTATTGGGCGATGGACTAGCATCCTGACACCAATGTTCCAATATGAGATTATATCTCCAATAATCATGCTAAACAGTGACGTAGGACATATTATGTATCCACCCCGCAAGGGATTAAAGGACGTGAATGTATTTGTATTTAAAATATGGCCGCGATTTGTTAAACATTACAATAAGTATTTGTTGGAATATCACGTTACAATGCATATACACGTTCGAAAAAGCCTTAACAAGGTAGCTGTGAAAGGTGGTAAATTATGCCGCCAGATACAGACTATCTCTTTCGAAAAATATACAAACTTCCTCACGATGTTTTCTCTTATCCCTATAAAATATCTCATGTATCTAATACTACTCTTTACACCCAGGTTCTTGGTTAGCAGTCGGCATGGAAAATTCCCACGTAGAAGTATTACATGCTGGCAAACCGGATCGCTACCAGTTATTACTACACGAGTCGTGTGTCTTATCACTACGGTTCGCGGCTTCGGGTAAATGGTTCGTCTCTACTGGGAAAGATAATCTGCTTAACGCGTGGCGTACGCCGTACGGAGCTAGTTTGTTCCAGGTATGTTGTAGCGTATGTTCTCTTTGTATCTATGAGCGCCTTGTGTGTTTGAGGTGGTGTATGAGTGACGATGAAGTGAAAGTGGTCTGTCAGGATCGGGATAGAAAGGGATCTGTGGTCTCCTCCACACTAACGGGACTTAACGCGTAAGTTTTTATATAATAAAGTTACCTTTATTATTAACCCGACGTTTCGGCTACGTTGCAGCAGCCATGGTCACGGGCAGACTCTCAGTTCAGTCCGTTAGTTATCGATCATGAGTATAAATCGCGAATCTCTTAAAACTATAAGTGTTTGTATGTTTTTTTTGGATATCTGTGCTTACAATCATATTATGGATTCTTAATTATTAGAATAATAGATGACATCTTGGAAAACCACTTGTTAGCGACAGATAATGCTTATAAAGCATATATTATTTTTTTCGAAATAAACAAAAGAATAAGACAACTAATACGTAAACATCGTGCTAATTACAATTACAATTACGTGCTAATGCCGAGGGTAGGCGTATAAACGACTATCGCTTCATTGACATCCATACACCTCATACACTCTCGGCGGTGATAATAACAATATGATATTATAAATATATTGATGACCATGTTAAATTAATAAAAAATACTGTTTTGCACACCAAAATAATACAGTCCCAACTCAAACCTAACCTTTGTTATATTTTGGTGTATATTTCAGTATTTTTGATGTGCATTGAATTATTTTCCATATCATATTAGTCAGTCGAACACCATCTGTAATACCAATGTAATATGGTAGATTTAACATTCTGTTTCAATTTCAGTCGAAAGAATCATCTTCGGTGTTGAGTTGTGACGTATCTTCCGATGACAAGTACATAGTAACAGGCTCCGGTGACAAGAAAGCTACGGTCTACGAAGTGATGTATTAAAACAAAATAGTTGTAGCAGAAGGTCCTATGACACAGCGGTTTATGTATAGTGAAATTGTTCGAATTAAACATATGGTTTTAATTGTTAATGTTGCTGGATCATGTAAAGTAATGGAATGGTTGGGAAAGTTTGTCAGTACCTGACGATTATAATTATTATAAGATTAGAAAACGGAAATAGTTCAAAGTATTTTTATTCATATAATTACCAGTGTGTCAATAGCTACTTAAAATAAATCTTGATTATGATGTGATGATCACAAAGTAATAAATCAACCTTATTTTAGAGATCCCGCCATATAAATTGGCAGTTGGGGGCGTCGCCACAGTCGCGTAATTCAGTGTTACCAGTAAACACGCCAAAACTAGCACTCACTGTGCCATACGGCTCGATACATTATAGGTTTCATTTGTAACGGTCTTTGGTTGCAGAGCTATAAACTCAAATAAAACAAATTAATATATCAAAGTCAAAATATGATTATTTAAAATAGGCCCTATCACAAGCTCTCTTTGAATGCTATCTTATGATCTAAATATAAGAACAATATAGGCGTGTTTACTGGCAACAGTGAATTATGCAACTGCGGCGACGCCTCCATCTGCCATAATATATTCAAAATTATAAATATCACAAGCTCTCTTTGAAAGTTATCTTATGATCTAAGTATAAATTAAAAAAACTATTTCAAACATGGCACTGAGCATTGTCTTTACATATTTTTTACCGAGGTTAGATCAGCGGAGACCCTAGCTTGGAGAAGAACTAACAAGAAACTCCGGAAATCAATTTATTATAATCACCCTTAACAAACATAAAAATTACAAAGAGTGGGCAAAAAACACAACGCTGGTAATACTAAATTTACCTTTCATACAAAATAACACGCAATGGCGGAAACGTCAAATTTAGTTCCAAGTTTGGCTACTGCCAATTTATGTGGCGGGATCTCTAACGATAGCGACATTTGATTCGTTTTAGAGTTAGAGATCGCGCCACATACGGTGGCAGTTGGAGGCGTCGCCACAGTCGCGTAATTCAGTGTTACCAGTAAACACGCCAAAACTAGCACTCACTGTGCCATACGGCTCGAAACATTATAGGTTTCATTTGTAACGATCTTTGGTTGCAGAGCTATAAACTCAAATAAAACAAATTAATATATCAAAGTCAAAATATGTTTATTATACTATTTCAAACATGATTAATAATTAACGGGACTTATCCTTCTTATTATATATTACATATATTATGTGTTCCTTCACTCTGTCCGCAATAGACCGTTTAGTCTGTTCGACATAGGATTTCCCACAGCTGCAATCAATCTTATACACACCCTTATATCTTATATCATGAGTATAAATCGCGAATCTCTTAAAACTATTATTTCAAACATGGCACTGAGCATTGTCTTTACATATTTTTTACCGAGGTTAGATCAGCGGAGACCCTAGCTTGGAGAAGAACTAACAAGAAACTCCGGAAATCAATTTATTATAATCACCCTTAACAAACATAAAAATTACAAAGAGTGGGCAAAAAACACAACGCTGGTAATACTAAATTTACTTTTCATACAAAATAACACGCAATGGCGGAAACGTCAAATTTAGTTCCAAGTTTGGCTACTGCCACCGTATGTGGCGGGTACTCTACTTCAATGACGATGGAAGTGATTAGATCAATTCAATTCCAAAGAAAATGACAGTTTTGATTATGCAATGTTAACTGGTTGTAATATATGTTACTACCATTGAAACTCCATTATGACGTGATCCATAATGTTGCCAGTGTATAAATGAGGCAGTGTTGCCACGCACAAATTAGTTACGTTTCGTTCTACGAGGTTGTATAGTATTAAGCTTTAACAATTGAAAGGAACTGTAGCTCGACTTATTAAGTTAGTTTAGTCTAAGATAAAGTAGCTTAGAGGGAGAACAATGTTGATCGTGGATATTTCTAGTGTTATTGTATATTTTTATAAGAAAATAGAAATTCACTATTAGTCGTAAGTGCATTAAAGTTCCATTTGTTTTATGACGAGAAGAAAGATACATATGTTGTGTTGTTTCTTCTATTTTAACATTAATATTGACAAAGTTAGTGACGAGAATAGTTCTGGAAAATATAGGGTTTTCATATCTTCGTACAAATTTCTTGATACAGACCTAACAGGTACAATTTAATTGTTTCTTTTTATATATTAAGTTATTCTTATTGGTTTTATATGGTACATTATGAAGAAAAGAATATTGTAGTGAATAAATGATACTTAGTACTAAAATAGCAAATATAGTTTTGAAAATTTGAATCGAAGAATCTTGATCTGCTATTTTGTGATATTATTGTATATGTAATCTATATTTTTGTCTTTTGTAAACTTATTTTGTGAACTCTTTAGTGTCATTGTGGCAGTAAACATTAGTAGGTTAATGAATGAACCCGTATACCTTTAGTATAAAACAAGCATTTATATAGTCTGGATGGAAATTGAGTATCAACATATCAAAATGTTTCATCATTTGATAAATGAAATCTTTTTGAGAAAATTCATTGAACTTAGTTGCGTAGGTGTTCATTTTATATTGAATTTATTTGGATGATAACGCATACGATAATAGCAACACCTAAATATTTTATAATTGGCTCACAACTTATACAGGGTGGCGCAATCAAAACGGTCAGTATGGGAAAGTGTGAAACTATATGAGATACGAAGATTTGTTCTTAGGAACCATGTCACCGATTTTGATAAAAAGAAAAACTGCATTCATACTTTTTTTGAAAAAACAACTGTATTCAGTACGAGAATCGAACCCGGTTGCTTTGAAAAAATAAACTTGCCCTTTTCACTTTTTCTTTTTAAATATCGATTCTGTAGGTCTTAAGCTATAATTATCTCTATGAAACATGATGTCAAAATTAAAAAAATGCATTATTTTGGTATACTTTAAATCATCATAGTAGTCATAGTTTACATACACCGTTACAATATCCAACAAGTTCAGACATGTAAAATTGTCTCTATGGCTATTTGTAGTATTGTAGAGATCGCGCCACATACGGTGGCAGTTGGAGGCGTCGCCACAGTCGCGTAATTCAGTGTTACCAGTAAACGCGCCAAAACTAGCACTCACTGTGCCATACGGCTCGAAACATTATAGGTTTCATTTGTAACGATCTTTGGTTGCAGAGCTATAAACTCAAATAAAACAAATTAATATATCAAAGTCAAAATATGTTTATTATACTATTTCAAACATGATTAATAATTAACGGGACTTATCCTTCTTATTATATATTACATATATTATGTGTTCCTTCACTCTGTCCGCAATAGACCGTTTAGTCTGTTCGACATAGGATTTCCCACAGCTGCAATCAATCTTATACACACCCTTATATCTTATATCATGAGTATAAATCGCGAATCTCTTAAAACTATTATTTCAAACATGGCACTGAGCATTGTCTTTACATATTTTTTACCGAGGTTAGATCAGCGGAGACCCTAGCTTGGAGAAGAACTAACAAGAAACTCCGGAAATCAATTTATTATAATCACCCTTAACAAACATAAAAATTACAAAGAGTGGGCAAAAAACACAACGCTGGTAATACTAAATTTACTTTTCATACAAAATAACACGCAATGGCGGAAACGTCAAATTTAGTTCCAAGTTTGGCTACTGCCACCGTATGTGGCGGGATCTCTACTTCTCTACTTGTTACATACACCATATCATGTGGCATTAGCATTGTATTAATCCTCTCAGGAGGTTTTGTTATCTACATCAAACACTAACAATCTATTGAAAAGTCCACTTAAAGTGACGTGTTAAACCATATTTGAAAATTTCTTATGGGGTTATGTTAAGGATGAATTTTACAAAACAAGCTATGACACTGTTGAAGACCTAAAAGTAGCAATAAAGTCAATTGTAACGCAAATTCACCACATGAAAATACAAAATTCAATAGTAAGATCATTACCTAAACGTGTTGAATATTGTATTGAAAAAAACGGTGGTCACTTAGAACACCTATTATGATAAACTAAAGTATGCATTTTATTCATTTTGGACATCATGTTTCATAGAGACATTTACAGCTTAAGACCTACACAATCAATATTTAAAAAGAAGAAGTGAAAAGAGCAAGTTTATTTTTTCATAGCAACCGGGTTCAATTCCCGTACTGGATACAGTTGTTTTTTCAAAGAAAGTATGAATGCAGTTTTTCTTTTTATCAAAATCGGTGACATGGTTCCTAAGAACAAATCTTCGTATCTCTTATAGTTTCAGACTTTCCCATACTGACCGTTTTGAACGCGCCACCCCTGTATAACAATCATGTTTTAAATTTATTATTATAACTGAGAGACTTAAATATTAAAATCATGTCATTCTTTATTTAAAAGGTTAATTAATACGCCTGAACTTGTAGTATGTGAAAAAAAAACTATGGGGTTATATATTTTGGTTGTATTCTTAGGTTGATCAATTTGGTTGTATAGCGTATTAGGTATTCCTTAGTCGCTTCTTACGGCATTTACAGTGTCTGTGCGATATGATGCTGGGAACCTCCCAATTGATGTCAATAAACATAAGCCTACAAAAAATAATTTTAATTATATTTATTATTTAAATATAACCTGTTTTTTACTAAACCCTTTTTACTTGTATCTATTTAGAACCGTATTAAGTCACGTTGTATAACTTGCATTCACCAACCCCACCATTATTTTTTACCCATATGGCGGAGATTGCGTTGAGGCTAAGAGGACTGAGACTTTTTGACTTTAAAATATGTAAGTATGTATTTCATAAATAGCCTTGGACTCATACATTAAGAAATCAAACATTCCACCCCAAGCTTAGGCTATCCCTATGATCAACGCTGGTCCTTACGCTTCGTTTCAATAACACAATCTAAATATCTTTTTTACACATATCAAGTGAATCTCTATTCCATTTGCCACGTCGCGTGGGAATCACCTCCTCCAAGTAAATCAGAACACATGACACATCTTTATTTCATAAATGCTAAAGGTATAAAATTGATCCATCTCGCCAGAGTTATGGCTAGTATGTATAGCATGCTTTAATTTATGTTCACCCTTGATCACGCGTCCGTTGTGTCGGCAGCTCTCGGATTGGACACAGGGATGGAAATGATATTAACTTATAAAATGGTTATATATTGATTTTTAGGCGGAAAGATATAGCCCAAGGATAACACTACTCCGGATGGTCAAAACTTGGTAAAAGTGGTGATAGCTCAAATGATTGAGTACATACCCCAGTATCTAGACCGGAGTTAAGTCTAGACTCGAATTCTTACCATATTTAACCTAAAATAATACATTACATTAACTGCAAACTATAAGGAGAACATTAAACACTCCGCTATTTTATGCAATAATGTGGTCCTATATATTAAATACATTTTAAAATCTTTTTCCCATACATTGAATGTATTGTTGTAAAGCGACATTTACTAAATGTCATCATTGTCAAATTATTGTAAGGAAAAAAAATTAAATGTTTTGATTTCAGTCTCACTGCTGATGTGTTACTTGGTTTCATAGTTTCTTATCGTATTTATTGATACTCCATTCTAGATATTAAACTTAGTAATGTAATTTGGATTTGTTATTAATTTACTGTTCATCGTTCGATATATTATAAACATGGGTGAACGTAATTTACTCGAAATAGTTCCTGACGAACTTTTCCAAACACACTACATTGCTGATATTGATAAAGTACAGAAGAAATTGCAATATGAAATTGAGAGGAAACGTGAGGAACTTCGTGCTATGGTTGGGTATGTATTGTAAGGTCCTGTATCATCGAAACAAGAAAATTTTAACTATTATTGTCTATTTAATTCTGTAATTCAATGAAGTTGTGACCTTATTTACAGTACTTTTTACCACAACCCATCTACTACCTTGATGTATAGTTAACTTATTTTGTAGTAAATACACTCTATGTATTGTAACTGGCCTATAAGATATATTTAATTGTATACATTGATTTTCCAGAGAAAAGTACAGAGAATTAATTCATGCAGCGGACACAATTGAAGAGATGAGAGGCACAACTCTCAGTACCTTGAGCCATATTCAGGGCATGATATCAGCATGTAGAAACCTGCATAACACCCATCTTGTTGGCTTTAAGATAGAAGATAGACATCGAAACAAGTTGGGTTTATTTTAGTGTATAAAAATAACATTCAAACCTAAAACATAATAGAATATACAGTATAATCTCATTAATCCGGCACTATTAAAAACCAGAGAGTGCTTGATTATTGGAATGTTCGGATTACTGGATTATAGAGAAAAAGTCATAGGGTAATGAATAAAATAAAACATTTCATAGAGGTAATCAATGTATGTGATGTATTCAATAATCATTATTCAAATCTAGTGTCTCGTGTTTGCGTTTATTTGACATTTTTAACTCCTATTCACACTTGAAAAAAACAAATACGTAAGCATGTGCACGGGATAAGTTTGGGTGCCGGATTAGTGGGATTATACTGTAGTTATTTTAATAATAATAAAAAGTATTTATTTACAGCCACAAAAACATACACAATACAAAACGTTTAAAATAAAAAAAACTTATTAACTTGTGCATGTTATACGCAGCAAAAGGGTTCTAACTCAGCTGGGTATGTTGTGTCTGGTAGCAAACGCAAAGCTGGTCTTATGTCAGAACCACGTTTTGATGTAAATAGTAGTTTGCTACTTGTAATGCCAGCTTCTGTTTGGTTTACTTGTGTTGGTCTTGGACTAAGTCTGCAATTTCTGAGATTTTAATGTTTTCATAATGATTGTCTACCAAATAGACACCAATTGAAGTTGGAACCAGTTATGCATGTAAATGATTGCGTATATGTTACCTTTATATTTATTATAAAAATGCATGTTAGATATAAGTTGCATAATCACATTTATGCATCATATAGTTGTGAAATAAACGTTATATTCTTAATGAAATTACAATAATAAAAGATAATTTATGTAAAAGATTCAATTGAGTATAATTCGCCTCTTTACAAGAAGGATGTTATATTTTTTAAAATGTTATACTGAAATACTATGTTATTCATTAGTTAATTTTAACTATAACCATTCCAGATCCATCATCACAAAGGATCCCTCTCGAAGCATATTGGTCCAGGTCAAACTGCTGATGGAGATTCCAGAAAAGATATGGTTCTTTATTGATTCAGAAGACTTTGTTAAGGCTACCCAGTTGTACATTATGGCTCGGCATATTAATACAGGTGGGTACAGTATATTAAGTGGTATTAAAATGAAACGCATGAGCTACTATGGAGTTTTGTGCATGTTACATTGAACTCTAACTATATGCATTTAATGTTTATGCATACAGCGGTATGCAGAGTTTAAAAGCATAGTTATTCCTGGAACTGGTAAATTACATTACCTTCATTGATTTTTATATGCACTGTTTTATTAAACATACATATACATTCATCCTTCATCCTCAAGACATAAAATCATCTCTTTGCTAACTTATTAGCATGAATATTGGCTTTGTGATGTCATATGGAGCATTGATAACAAGTGGCTAGCCCATCACCCTATAGATGTCATATTTCCTAGTCCCTTAGACACCTCATATGACATGCTGGGAACAATGGCAGCTAGTTAGTATTCTTGTTACATCCCAGAGTAGCTCAATACATTTTATTATAATTTCAATATTATAAGATGTAGAATATTATTAATGCTTTAAAATAGGGAATCCTTAATTAACTTTTAAACTTTAATTTCCCAGGTTTGCAACTACAATTCACAACAGCAAAGGGTGAAGCAAAAATAGAATCGCTTCAACGTCTTGTACAACAACAGTGGAACTCCATTTCTAGTTTGAACAACACTATTGTGGATCTATGCAGGGAGAAATTGCAAGATGTCAACATTAGTGTAGAGGTAACTATATCTAATTATTCAACTTGTTAATAAAAAATATTTTTGCAAATTGCCCAAACTGTGGTGAGGGTGAAAAACGTGATTAAACCTACCTATAGCTTGAAAGAGGTTAATAATCATTGCTTGTAAATGGTAACAAGTTTTACCAGCAGTAATTGTTTTTGTTTGTTTAACGTATTGAGGCGTTTGAAATGTGGGCATACAGACGTATGATGAGAATATCTTGGACTCGGAAAGTCACAAATGAGGAGGTCCTGCGACGAGTCGGTCAGAAACGCAATCTTTTGCAGACCATCAAACAGCGTAAGGTCGCAAACCTGGGGCATGTGTTCTGGGAAGCCGGGATGAACTGCTGCAACTCATCATGATGGGGAAAGTTGCCGGAAAGAGACGACGTGGCCGTCGGAAAAAGTCCTGGCTGCGGAATATTCGCGAATGGACGGGGATTGCAAGTGCCGCCGAATTGTTCCGCCTTGCTAAGAACAAAAAGGAGTATGCAGAGCTGACTGCCAACCTCCACTACACTTGGAGAGGCACTCTAAGAAGAACGTGTTTTCGAAGTAGCCATAGAATCACGATCTCTGCAGTTGTGAATATGTGACTATCCCATAAGAGATTAAGATCATGATTTTCTTATATTTTGTTACATACTTAAATACACATCACGCCTGTTTTTGTGTAGAGGGGTAAGCAGAGATCACGGATACCCATTTGTCCCTATCCTGACAGACCACTTTCGCTTCATTGACACTCATACATCTTCTCATACACACTCGGAAGCTATAGGTACTATGTCAGCCTTTTTCAATATAGCGTCTATCTGACTGGCATATGTCTTATTGGGCCCGGCCACTGCGTAACCTATTTATATATTTTGTTAATAATTTAATATATGTGATTGCAGACAGCCTGTTCCTGCCTAATAAGTCTGTACCTACTAGACTGCCGGTCTATGTCAGAGTTATTAGACAACCTCATTTCGCTGACCAGCAACAAGAGTATGAAAGCAACTCTCGCCTTTGACATGTCGAAGATTCTAGAGGGCGACGTCAAGGCACAGATTAAAGATAAAGTGGTGAATGCAAACAAGATTGTGCTCAAGACTGTCGTGTTGGTGCATAGTTGTTTCGTTGGTGAGTTGTGAGACTATATTTAGCATACATAAAGGAAACTTAAACTTTGGGTAGTCTAAATTTCAAGCTAATGGCCATAACAACTATGACACACATATTTAGCAGATAGATTATACAGGAATGATAGGTTTGCCTCTTCATCTTGTCAATTGCGAAGTAATTCATTTATGGCCACATCAGTTTTACTAGATAGTTTACTGTGACTGGTGTTTCATGTTGCCGTGCCTATGCACCGACATGTAGGTTTCTTTTTTAAGGTAAATACTGTTTTTTCTAGAAAACAATGGCGGCGCTGTACTGTCAAAGCTGCGAGAGCTGTATGATGAGAACTCTCCGCCTTTGATTGAACTCGTCCAGTTCAGTGACTCCGAAGCTTTGAAGATTTTGCCATCTGTCATTGTTAATTATAGGTACGTAGTATTTTGATTAGGATTTACCACATAAATAAGCAAAGATTTTTACGTTTAGAAGTTTTAAGAAAATGTACCTTTTGTTAAGTTTAGCTGTCTTTATTTTTAATTAATGGTTATTAGCATGTCGTTAATGGAATCTATGAGGCCATAGACTAGCAACCTGTTTCCATTCAATATCAATCACAACACGAAAGGAATTGCGGTCGTGCACGTATATTTAAGAATACTGGTAGCGGGACATAACGTGCTTGCGGGTGAGTCAGATGAAGAACAGCAATTATTTTGCTATTACAAAGGTCCGTTTTGTTTTATTTCGGCTTTTCTAAACGAGAAACATTGTGAACACGCTCCAACGAGTAGGGATAAGTGCACAGGTTGATGATTTAGGAATACTGGTGACAATGGCCTGTAATATTAAGTACCCGATAAGAAATTTAGATTTTCTAATCCTCATAGGACTTAGAAATACTGTATGTAGCTGTCTATATATCTTGCTTTATGCTTTACAACAATTAACACCTTCATTCCTCCAGGTTAACCCTCAACGACAGAATGACTCCACTATCCCAGCATGAGATAACCCAGTGCCTGCAAAAGTGGAGCGACTGGGTGACTCAATACACCAAAGACAATGTGAAAGTGCTATTGCAGAACATAAGCCGCGTGAAAGTGCTTCATGAGATACGGGAGGAGGCGTTTAAGATAGGTAAGTAACATAGGATTGGGGGCAACATATTCGAATCCCGACTCTGGCATGTACCAATGAATGAAATTTAAATGTTTTTCATTTACGTACATAATTTACAGTCGCTAACGGTGAGGGAAAACATCGCGAGGAAACCTGCCTATCCCTCAGGATAGGTAATAGTCAGTGCCTATTTACGGCGATATGGTTCACTACCTATCACGTTGGGTGCTGTCTATCTAGTGATACGCGGGCTTCGAATGACCTTATACCATACCTAACGTGCCGTCGAAATTTCGGAGATGGGCAATCAAGCCTCTGACTACCCCGCCATAATAAAAAAGGGAGTATGTATACACAAGTCGTGAAGCATATGTATGTATGTATATTCAGTAAGAATAATATGTCTTTGGGCACCTTTAATATGGCTGTATCCTTAAAGTTACTACTGTGGTGTTGTTGACATATTGCTAATGGAATTATATTGGTAACCGATTGCTTATTATTTTATTACCCCATTGCGTATAATAAAACTAGCTATGATGAATGAGATTTTAATTAGTTTGAATTTTATGGACTATAGTTAGTATCCTATTCACAACTCATTCAAACCTTATAGAAGAATTAATTAAGCTACAATTTTGTAATTAAAAATCATTTATGCTATAAATGTGGTACATAGCGTGTTACATAATTTTTTTTAATGGAAATATTACCCTCTTGACATTATTATTTCCAGTATTTAAAGTGACGTATGTGACTGCCACCATCAATTTAGCCTTTAATTTCTATGATCGAACTAGGCCTGTTTATTTAATTGTTACTTGATAATCAATCCCATTTTTTCACAGAAATCCCCAAAAACTGGTCCCAAATATGCACAGAACTGTCCTTTCCCCAAGGGCATGTATGGTGCAACTATTTCCAAGAGATATTCACGTTACGAGTGAAACAAATCATTGACAGCCGATGGGCGAAAGTCAACGACATTCTCAAGACTCAAATGTTAGTGGAATTGACGCAGTCGACGCCGGAAAAGCTGACGAATATCAATTGGTTTGTGTGGAAAGATTTGATTGGGGATACGCTTATTGAGTCCAGAGCTGAAGTTGTTAGTATTATGGATAAGTTGATGAAAGGTATGTTGAACTAGTTTTCATTTTTACATGGGTTAGTTTTTACGATTTTTTTATGTAGGTATATCGTTTATTAGGTTTGGAATAGGTTAATATTTGGTTTAATATTGTTTTTACTCGTGTTGTTTTTCTTATTATTTGGAGATTTCATATAATTATGTTGTTTATAAAAAATAACTACTAAAAAATATTACGTATATGATACCGAACATAAATAAAACTTATCTTAAATGGCGATAGAACCATCTTTTGATATTATAAGTGCTCGCAACTTTGAGCATATTGTGTTTCTGATAATGCTGTGTAGAGATGACATGCAAACTTCCAACCTCTCACGTATCGGTACGAAGGTTTTATTTTTAATACCTAACCTTATAGATAGACGCCATATTGAAAAAGGGTGACGTTAAATGTATCTATAATCGCAGCGTGGTTTGAGAATGTGTATGAGTGTCAATGTAGCGAAAGTGTTTTGCCTGGATCGGGACAGATGGGGATCCGTGATATCTGCCTACATGGGGTGATGTGTATGTATGTATGTACTTAACAACAACATACGCTTCACGACTTGTGTATACACACTCCCTTTTTTATTATGGCGGGGTAGTCAGAAGCTTGAATGCCTATCTACGAAATTTCGAAGGCATGTTAGGTATGTACTTAACCTTATACTTTTTCAGGCATGTGGAACCAAGACCGAGGTTTCACACCCACTTTAGAGAAGCTATGCAAATCTCTTGATACTGAACTGCAAAAGCTGTTAGAAGACTTGAAGTTCTACTTGTATCCAGACAGAAAGGGACTCGGTGACAAGTACCTGCATTATGATGAAGAGGATCTGAGTGGTCAGGTCTTCAGTGATAGAGAAATAGTTGAGGAGTATTTGAGAGATGTTTCTGATAGGAATATTAAGAGGTAAATCCTTTTAGAGAGTATTGGGTTGGAGTATGTGGCGAGATGTTTTTAATTGATATGTAACATTGTGACTTAATTAAGTACTTGATATTGGGCGATGTACTAGTAACTCATCACTGATTGTGAAATGTATCTACAAATTTATTTAACTCATGCCAAGGTGTGTATATTTTTAGGATGAATTAATAAGTAATATAAATTTATACGTGACAGTAACTGAAGAGTTGATTTCTCTCTATTCATTAACATAAAGATAGTAACTGTATTAATATATTTAATTGTAAGGTTTTATAGTAGCATCTCAGAGATAAACACTTAAAGCCTACCCTGCAAAAGTTATTAGACGTCAAAGTTTCTATTATTGCATAAAAGTCATGTATTTAATACTAATTTTACAGTATGCTCCAATACATAAGGGCATGTTTTGAGGAACCCACTCTACAATCCACCGAAATACAAAGGAAAGTAACAGCCATATACACAGCCCGGTTCGTACAAGCAATAACCCACCTTATGCCGCATTTGCATAAGTGCTATATTTGCGTGGCAAACAATACGGATACTAAAGTACAAACAAGATATAATGAAATCTGCGCGTTGTTTAAGGAAAACATGCTCTATTGTTGGGGCAAATGGGTCGATATTGCAATGGCAAGGGTGAATGGATTGACAGCAGTGCTTCCTCAAGAGTTTACTGTTGATGCCAATATTGATTATTTGATGATGGTAAGTAATACTTAAAAGTGATTCATTAGGATCGGGACAGATGGGGATCCGTGATCTCTGCCAAACCCTGTATAGGGAGACATGCATGATGTGTATGTATTTATGATACCTGATGGACTAAGATTACAATAGAATGTGACTGTCGTTATTTTCGATCCGTCATAAAACCTACGCGTTTAATAACTAACTTTTCAGCAATGTTTTAACGTTATCTATTATTCAAAAATACTGAGTGATATAATGACTCAAACTTCATCCTTTCAGAGTATACTGGCGTATACATATATGTCGTTTAGTAAGCCAACATGCATGTAATCATTTCGATATTAATATCAACTACACTTTTGTTATTCCAGCAATGGGACCTAATAAAGATCGAAGAAAAAGACGAACAAGGGAATCCCTTAGAAAGCACTATAAAAGTCCCCTTAGGTCCTTCCTTAAAACTCCAAGAGTATCTCTATGGAGCTAGCAAGATATTAGACGAAGTAGTACCTCATACATTACCTACAGAAATCCACACTATATTCGTGGAAAAACTCGCAACTATCTCCCTTAGTCACTATAACAAAGTTATAAGAGAGAAAGAGATGGATATTAACCAGAGGTGTGCGCTTCAACTCCTAATGGATGTTAGGCACTTAACATTGCTGTTGGTACCAAGGGAGAATAAAAGCGCAATGGATTTCTCACAGGATCTGTGTGAATTTCTAAGACAGAAGATCGATCCGTTTGACTATGATGTCTTCTATCCTTATATACAGACGAACTTGAAGAAATCTGTGCAACGGGTACAAGTAAGTACTTATCCTAATATTTTTGAGAGATTCGCGATTTTTATTCATTTTACAAGATAAACGGATGGGTGTACATTTTATAAACAAAGCATTACCTTTGTTACCATTATTAGCTTTATTATTGTTTTGCGTAACAAAGGTAATACACACTTTGTTTATAAAATACTCGTATACGCGATTAGTTTGGATTTTCTTGTAAAATGTACTTATCATATATTAATTTCTTTGATGCTTTAAAAAGTAGGATAAATAATTGGCTATTGAGAGAAAATTATTATTATAGTGTTTAAAAGTTACGTTAGACTTTGCTAACCTAGCTTTGCCCTTAGGTGACTAAGTACGACATACCAAAATTGGCTATTGCTTATATTTTAATCATAATTTGCAGAAAACAACATCCAAGAAAGTGTGATCTCATATTGTTCTCAAATTAGTTTTACAATTAAATTAAATGTTTATCTGCTGTAGCCAAGTGGGTAAGACTTCTGCCTTCTTATGACAAAGGACCTACGGTCGAATCCCGGCTCTGGCGTGTACCAATGAACTAAATAAAACTAAATGTTTATTTGATAGGCATGTCGTCTTATACAAACTAACTAAACCTAACTATGAAACCCTTTCAGACACTATTCGGCAGTCTGATCCTGAACCACGGCGAGTTGCAAGGCATAGTCGGCAGAGGACATGGCAGTAGCGGCTCTGCCCACCCCACGCTGCTAGCCGGCGCTGCGGAACATCGACAGTGGTTCTCCTTACTGCCCTTGGCCACGCCCACTTTGGCTAGACACGATAATGTGAGTATATATGTACGTACATTCAGGTCGTTTAATTAGATTTATTTAATATTTTTTATTTGAATTGACTAATTGTAATGTCAACTTTTCCGGTGGAAATGTTTTTTTTTGGACCTTCAATAAGTGATTTTAAAATCCTCATATTGAATAAAAAGCATTTCATTTCAATCCTTTTCCGGGTGGACAGAACATCGGAGATATATCTGCTAAGACACTTTTTAGAATGGATTTTGGGGTTGTAATGTTAGATGGAATATTGGTGAGACGTTGTTAGCTCATGGTCAAATAGAAATGAAATGAAAATCTTTTTATTCAACATATGGATATTAAAATCACTTATTGAACGTTAAGGGTATTGTTCGCGGAAATGAGCGAAACGAGTGTTTTAATTTTTCAGTTTAAACCTATTTAGAACTTACTGACACCTATCATACTTTCAAGGTAGCATAATGAAAGACTGAAATTGATGACTGAAGTAGTTTCAAGAGTTAAATATCAATAAATACGTAAATATGAACGCATAAAGTTGATAAAAAATCAGAAAAATGGCGCAAACAGGGTTTTGTATTTTTTCGTTTATTTTGTCACGGAGTAAGATCTGAAATCAAAATATACAATAATGGGTTCTCTTAATACTAAATAATTTGACTAAAAACATATTAGGTCCTGTTTTATTCATAATACTGCAGTTTTCGGAAGTATAAAACGCCCAATTTTGGGCCGCCATCTGTTTCATACATTTTTATATGGACAGTTTACGCGTGCGCCGCGAGTCGCTAGTTTCAAAAGATCGCGTTCAGAATTTGGCGAATGCCAGCGTGAGAGCATGTCCATTTTGTTGGCGATGACAGCTAAACCGCTAGATAATCACACGAGATCAGTTATTTCTTAGTTCAATAAGTGAAATTTGGAAAACAATGTGTAATCACTTTGGTGTTATAGGTTATTGCTTATTATATTACAAGCGATTTTTTTCTTTCGAAGTGAACTGCTAAAGTTGATTTATTCTACATATATATTTTAAGAAGTATTTTACTTGATGCGACGCCATATTTGATATAAATTTATTCTAGCGTCATTTATGCCTATGACAGGTACATATCAGACATGATATGAAAAAATCATGATAATGAATGTAAATAATTTTGATTTACCGCTTGATGTTTCGGATATCATGACAAGAAGTTGAGAATACATACATGATACATTCTGACATCACTTCAGCTTTCTTCACAGTAGGTAGGCAGCAATTAGTGAACCCCAGGATAGGTTATTTATGCTATATATATATATATATGCACACACACACATATACATAACTATATATTATGCATTACGACCGTGACCGAATTCAGGGTAGTCAGAGGTTAAGTATGCATTTGTGATGCTCGAAATCATAAATATACATTTGGGATGCTCTTTGGCAACTTGAATTTGAGTATTTGGCGAACTGCAGAATAGGTTATACCGGTGCCGGACAGATATACGGAAAGAACGGGAGTTGGTTAGATTTCGATTTTTTTACGACTCAGACTCATCTCTCTCAAGAAGGGTAGACCGCGGAGCAATTTTTTAGAGACAAATTGCTATCGAAATCCGAATTCGGTCACTAGGCTCTCATAACGGAGTTGGAGGTCGCACCAAAAAAAACATTTTTATTATACATATCCTGCTGCCCAAAATTTTGCTCAGTAGTCTGTAGGTATTTGTTTGCCTCGTCAAACTTTACGCATAAATCGAAGAAATTATATTTTTCGAAGTTCTTTTCCAGCTAAAACCTTACGAAAATACAAGCGCAGTACTAGGCTCACAGACTCCTACAAGAGGTCGGGTTAGAGTACTCACTCAAGTACGTTCAAATACACTATTTCTTATTGTTACTATAAAATTACAATTATTTACCACAAGTGATTAATTATTTAAATATTGATTACTTTTATATATTTATGACTACAATGTTTTTAATATATATTAATAAATAATAAGTTGTTGAATAACCTGTTTATAATTTATTAGTGTTTGTTTCGTTTACAATTCAATTGATACACCGAACGTGCATCCGCCATGACAGTAAAGTTTTTTATGATTTTGTTATATCAAGTTTGATGTGATTTATTTCAGTGTTTTTGAAACTATCGTAGTGTGGAACCTGTTTATATCGCAAACATAAATAACATTACATAAAATATTCCCTATTATCCCGCCGCCGCATTGCTTTGTGAATCGATATTTATAGAAAAATGCTTCGTCACTCATAGCATAAGAATTTACAAATGAAATAACAACAATTTATCTGCAAGAAATCTAATTCATCATACTGATTTGATATTGACTTATATTAGCTTTAATTTTAACTTATTTTAGATATAAACAGAAAGGTAACCTCAAAAGTATTTATCCCAGAGATAAACAAGGGGCTGCAATTGCTTTACACGGACTTGTTTCTATAACAAAACATCGATTTTGTTTTAGAATAAGGTGGTAGGTATCTGTGAGAACATAGTAAACTAACTTGACGCATACTGTTTAGAAATGATATCAAATGTATTCATAGTATTTAAAACAAACCGCTATAAAGAATGATTTGATATGTTATAATATCAAGTACTAAATGTTATGTAAATCCACTAAGTTCGATAACAAATAAAAACTAAAACATGTAAGAAATTCTAGATTCCCAAACAGATTTCTCTTGAGTCTAACAAACCACTTTTACACAACCAATTATTAGTTTCTGTTTTATATGTCAAAACGTAAAAGTAGCTATTATAGCATTCTTATATCCAAGGTATTGCTTTTAATTATTACGATTTATTATTATTATTTTACAGCGGCTGAAACGTAAAATAATAGCTGACAGTTACAGTTTCTGAGAGCTAATAATCATCTTACCACTTTCATACGCCAGACTGTTACTATATCAAATTAACAAATAATAAAGTAGGTAGGTACGCTTTGTCAGGTCAGGTGTATGTGTTTTGAGTATGCCGAGAATACACATCATCGTGACAAAATGCTTATAATTAAATCGTAGTTACTAAAGTAACTGAAAACTATCTACGAGTGCGCGGGATCTCTGTTTATAGTTTTATAATTCTGAATAGGTACAAAATACTGTGCTCACATTACGTCGCTGCCGCCGATCTCGATTGATATGGCTACGTCGCGTCGTGTCGTTACCCGACAGACGAATACAAAAAACCTATATACAAAATATGCATTCACATCCCTTTCGGGGTAGTCAGATGTAGAGTCGAATCCCAATCGTTACCTGATTATCTATAGCCAATAGATGATTTACTAAGTCCTTACATAACCAAACCAAGCTCCCTCACTAAAACAACAGCACGTGAACAATTTAAATGGTCACCCATCCAATTACTTCCCACGCCTCCGTTGTGCTTAACTTCGGTGATAGAACGAGAACCAGTGTATAAATCACAACTGTAAAATCCTATTATTTACGATCACAACTACGCGATAGCGCGATTCAAATACTTACCCAATATTTCAGCAAAATCATTATTGACATTACATAACACAAACTAATAATTGACAGTATAATAGTAGTTTATCAGGATCAAAAGAAATCTGTATGGAAATCGAGACATTTACATTTTTCGTACGACAGCCCGCCTTTAAAAGTCTGCGCCCCTGGTAGCGGCGCGTCGTCATGATCAAAACTATCTGTCACGTTCGACAGAGAATATCTGCTAAGAAGTCGGTCTGGATTGTCGAATCACACAATGTTTATTTTATGCTAGATAGATAATGTACGTTTTATTTATTTAATATTCTGTCCGGCCGCTAAAAACAGCACTTACTCGCACGGTACTCAGCGCCGCTGCGCTAGAAATTTCGGATTTTTGACAGTTCGTAAATTTATTTTTGGAATACAATACCCTTAAAACAACAACGTTTATAAAAAATATGTCATTAACATAAAACTTATTCTTAAAATAAATCAATTTAGATTAATAAATAAGTTGACTAACGGTCACTGGAACAAAAAAGTCCAAGAGTGGCGACCGCGTCTCAGTAAACGTAGTGTGGGGCGCCCCCCGGCAAGGTGGGAAGACGACTTGCGCAGGTTGGATGGTCCCGAATGGATGGGAACGGCCACTGACACGGTGAAGTGGCGTCATTTGGAGGAGGCCTATGGTAAACTGTCGATGCATACAGGCTGATGCTGATACATAAATATACATACATTCAGATCCTTTAATCCTTTTTGGGGTGGATAAAACGTCGGAGATATAATATCACCTAAGATACTTTTTAGCATGAATATTGGGGTTGTAATGTTAGATGGAAAATTGGTGACAGGTTGCTAGCCCAGCGCCCATGATTCCAATTATACTCCTTAGTTGCCTATTACGACTGGCATGATATAATTTTAGCTTATATCTCCAAGGTTCTATCCACTCTGAAAAGGGTTAAATAATAAATGAATATTTAACCAACATTTAACAAATCAATTACCAAAATTCAGATATGCCTTTTTACAATCAATTAGCCCATATTAGTCCACTGCTGGACGTATTCCTCCCCAAGGGTACGCCACAAAACACGATCATTCATCCTTCATCCAGCCACTACCAGCGACCTTTTTGAGGTCATCGGTCCACCTGGCAGGGGGCGTCATACACTACGTTGATCGAGGCATGCCCTCAACTCGAGAACCATACACACATACATACACATCACGCCTGATTCCCTGTAGAGGGGTAGGCAGAGATCACGGATCCCCATTTGTCCCGATTCTGACAGACCACTTTCGCTTCATTGACATTCATACATCTTCTCATCCTCTCTCGGCGGTTATAGGTACACCTAACGTCACCTTTTTTCAATATAGCGTCTATCTGACTGTTATAATATGTCTTATTAGGCCGGCCCCTACGTAACTCGAGAACCGTACCTTATTAACCATATTTTATCTCTATTACAGCAAAAGAAAAAGCAAGCGTCACCCAGTCCAAGTAAGCCTTTGAAATCCGAAATTTCCGAACTGATGTCCAGCTCTTTGCCTATCAATTTCGCCACTGCTCGATCTGGTGCGGCTTCGTTCTTCAACTCTATGGCCTCTGACTGGTTTGGCGGGTCATAGAATAGTCATAGTCAATGGATAAATGAACGTAGGATAGTCATAGTCAATGGAATAGTCATACCTGTGCCGAAGATGTAAATAGAATTCTAGATAGCTGGTTAACGAGGTTGAGGTGGCCATTGAATGACCGCAGCATTTGCCTGGACACCCGAATATCTGACTACCCCGCAACGGATAGAGTTATTGGGCGATGGGCTAGTAATGAGTCAATAATATACCATGTTGATGAATTTCAAGTCTATAGTTATGGTAAATTGTTGAAGTAGATGTTACTCAAGTCATGTGCAAGTGATTTGTGACATCATGGTTAAACTATCACAGACTGATTCACAGACTTGATTGAGTGATGACTATCTGGTAATGTTACTTTCCCTATTATGATAATGTAGAGTTACGGCGTAAGTATAGTTAAGGAATTTCAAGTTATGCAGAGTATTATATACGATATTTAATTTCATTGTATTGTTTCGTCTCAGCAATTAAAATGTTATAAAATTTATTGTAATTTATATAAATAAGCTAATTAAAAAAGCTAAGTAAAACTTATTTTGTTTTTTTATTTATACTAAGTCTTCATACAAATACACACACACACGTACTAATGCATGTATTTGAAAGTTTAGTCTACCTCTTTGGGAAATATGGTCTTGGGAAATGCTGTAGTTGCAATAAAATAAACAAATAAATATTTGTAACAAATAATTATATTTCGTTTTTGACAATGATTTGTAAAAATGTCTTGCTTACCTAATTAATATAAAAAAAATATAAGCAACTACATTATACAATTGCAATATTATATTAATACATTTTTTTATTATGTTTTGTACTTTAAAAGGAGTATTTGATAAATTTAATATACCTATTCCAAATTTAATAATATGTACAATGATCACCATATTAAGTATTTCACAACTAAAACATTTTGGAAATGTCTTACAATCAATTTATACAGATACATACACTTATATATCAGGTACAACAATTATTTTTATTCAATTTACTTATTACAATTCACTTATGTACCTAACTAACATTTAAAACTTAATCCTGAGCGATCTAGAAAGCCAAATTGAGACATTCTATTAATTATTTGGTCTTTTATGAACTGATTCCATTCATATCAATCTCACTCCTTAATAGTCCAATTGACTGACTATTTATCATTCTTGCTAACCGTGTCAGGGGCTTCATTCTTATTCTCACCAACTTTTCTGCCTAAAAGCCTGAAATTGTCATTGTAACCATCTCCGTAACCACCAAAGAAGTTTCCGTTACTTAATCCGGGTCGAATTTGGTTATACCCGGGTCTGTTCAGACCGGCATATCCCACGTTATTCCCGGGATAACCCGCTCCTAAACCGGGTCCCCCAAAACCGGGTCTGTATTGGTTGTAACCCGGTCTGTAACCTGTAAAAAGAAATATTAATTTAGTTAATGGTTTGTCAGGTTTTTAATGAGAATGGTTGGAATTCTAACACCATTATCATAATATACACACTATCTGGGGCTCAAGTCTACCAATGCGTTTTAGCAAAATCGTAGTTCAATAGCACTTCATTAATGCTGTGAAGTTGTGAGTGGATTAGCAAGTGTCAAATTACACCATTGATACAAAGTGTTAAATTTCACCTCAAAAATTCCAGTAGCTACTTCACGGAAGTGATATTATACTATGATTTTACAAAAAGCATTAGTGGCCTTGGATCTCTGGTTTTGGAAAGGCATTAGAGTTAAGGGATCGTTTCTCCCGTACCAGGTAAACCACTTTCGTATATTAATATCCATACACCTTCGCAGACATAACAGGCGGGTATAGGTCAATAATTAGATGAAAGTATTAATCCCCGAGGTTCTTTTTGGATGGATAGTTTCGTTCATATCTAAAGGAAAAGGTATGTACAATTCCTATTACTAGCTCATGCAATTATAAGTATCCCATTTTTTAATGGTTTCATTTGGGTTAGTAGATATTTGTTTAATAAAGGTAAGGTTCCTCTTGTCATATGAAAGTAGTTTCTCCTTGATCGAGTTACCTCCGTAACCGGCATATCCTGGTCCTCCTGTTGGCCCTTGGAAACCTCCTTGGTAACCGTTTTGATAACCTCCTTGGTAACCGCCTTGGTAACCACCTTGGTAACCAGGGTAAGCACCGGTATATTGTCCTAATGCACGATAATCTTAATAAGTGTCTATGCATTTACGGGTTAACATTATTTTAAAAATAACTTTTACTTCACATCTACGACTAGCGATTTTAGTTCAGAAATATGGCTGTTGTAATAATAACTAAGTCTCACAATTACTTATAAATAATGACGTATTTACTGTACTACATATTAATCGTTTGACGCAATCTACGAACACTCATCAAACATAAATATCAATGAATCAAAGATTGAAACTTACCACCAAACTGTGGTCCCCCAGTAGGTCCCCCAAAACTGCCAGGACCGCCAAAACTGACCGAGCCTCCATACCCAGGTCCCCCATAACCTCCTTGTCCAAATCCACCTCCAATAGCCCCTGGGTAACCGCCATAACCTGCAGTGGGGTAACCTACTCCACCCGGATACTGGTTTCCAAAGCCTCCGGTATAGCTGGGGTATCCGCCGTACCCATTGTAAGAACCCTGGTTAAACCCCGCGTTCCCTTGGCCGTAATTTCCTGGGTAACTGTTGTAGCCTTGGTACCCGGGCCGGAGTAACCCGTACCCCCCGGATCGTCGGTTACCGGTTAAGTCATTGTTTTCTTCCAGTCTCTGGGCTGTAGCCACTGAGAGGTAGGCTAGTAGGAGGATTTTCTGGAATTTGTAAATGAGCGTATGTTACAATATGAAATAATTAAAATAAGGTTTTATATAGGGTAAAATAAATAATTTGTTTAAAGTTACAAGGGCACGTTGACTCATTCGGAGCCAACGACACGCCTCGCGTGTCCATGAAAATTCTACTCGCCACGCCGCGGACACGCCTCGCGTGTCCATAAGTTTTCGATTATATCTCGAAAAGTACATGAAAAAATTTAATAAGAATTTGTGTACATGGTATTTACCACGCGAATAACCATATATTCACGTGGTTTCTACTTTGAAAGAAGTTATGTTTATAGTAAAAACGAACCCCTTGTGGGATGCCAAGAACACGCGACGCGTGTCCACTTTGAGTATGCGACCAGAGGTTCTTAAAGTTTGTGTAACTTTCCATCAAACTCACTATGTGAGCTTGTTTATTATAATATTAGTACTTACAAAATAATATGTTTCTGAGTGATTTTAGTCGATAGATGAGTAAATATTTTATATAGCATACAAACAACAAAAAATATTATAAATTTAATAATATATAAGTAAGTTTGAGAATCACATCATATTTAATTTACCTATTTACCTAAATATCCATATTCCGCCATAATTCCTGGTTTAAAATCACTATACTGTTGCCACAACCTTATCTCTTTCGTTGCACAAACAGAACTAAGGAAATAAACTACCACAATGTATTATTAACGTATTTAGAAACATTAACTTGTGGCAGAGCCAGTGGACACGCGTGGCGTGTCCATTTTTTCTTAGTCGCAGAGCCGCGGACACGCCTCGCGTGTTCATTACCGTTTGTATGGCGGCTCCGCTAGTAAGACACTGGAAAATGGCGCGGCGTCGAATGAGTTAATGTAACTATATAAATATCTATATTTGTGAAATACATAACACGGGAGATACGTTATTAATATTATAAATATGTATAAAGCTTGATAGGCAACCACGAATATACGCTTTTGTTTCATCTACATATAATTGCAAAGCGTACTAAACAATTTGGTTTGAGAGCATAGTCGTTATAGCAAGGAACTAATCTACGAGTATTCTACCGGTGTAATGCAAATACTTAAATTTTTTTTTTATATAATGAAACATATAGCTGCAATAAAATTCTATTTTAGGTTTACAAATTATAGAAGGCAAAATATGATTGGAAGAGAAAACGTCAAAAATGCATATTCAAAATTTAATTATTTTAAACTCTCAATTTAATTCTATTTGCTATCACTGATTGTTATTTTGGATTATTTACGTTATACACGTTAAACCAAGACTTGTTCTAACATTATTATACCTACCTCGGATTATTTAATTGAATTTAAAACACAAAGCAAGACTTATATTCAATTTATTATACCTATTCACATTATCGTACTACAATTGTATACAATACTCACCCAACTCATTACAAAGCACAACACAGTTCACCACAATCAAAGTATCACTGACAAAGGCACATTAAGATTGATCCCAGCAGAGGCGAGCGCCGCTTTATAACGCCTGCTCAAGTTCACAGTATCATTGTGATAGACTCACATCCGACATAGGTTTTTACGCTGCTTCTGTCTACAAACGTGGGATTATAGCGATTTGAATGAATAAAATATATATGAGAAGATGTATGAGTGTCAATGAAGCGAAAGTGGTCTGTCAGGATCGGAACAAATGGGGATCCGTGATCTCTGTCTACTACAGGGAATCAGGCGTGATGTGTATGTATGTATGTATGAATGAATAAAAACACAATGTTGGTGATGGTGGTTTGAGATTTTAAGGGAACTAATAGAAGTAAGAATATGCTATGATTTTGGTTATGTGATTGGATGTAAACCACCAAGTGGATGTGGAATGGTAAACTATATGATATGGTTTAATACGAAGGTGGGTTACGCAAGACTTGAGAATATATTGTAGTACAGCTACATACATACATTTACATCACGCTGGGTTCCATGTAGAATAGTCAGAGATCATGGATCCCCATCCGTCCCGTTCCTGATAAACCACATTCGCGTGATTGACTCATACACACTCAGGGGTTTTAGTTACTTCTAACATCGCCCTTTTCCAATATGGCGTCTATCCGACCGTCACAAGTCTTGTAGTATCCATGCTAAGATGTATGGAAAGGCAGAATTGATCCTATGAGGAATGCCATTAGTTATATATTTAAATTAGTATATAGAAACCTGGAAAAATACCAAATGTCTGACTATTTCAAATGACAATAAGTTTAAAATATATTTATGAACGTGTCAGAGTTTATAAATAAGAATTAAGTAGCTACTGGTCGTCACTCGAGCTGGAACGTATAAGAATGCAAACTAGCTGCCGTTCTTCCCGATATGTCATAGGAGGCGACTAAAGGACTAGGGGTCAATGGAATTTGCTGGGCGATGAGCTCGCAACCGGTCACCAATGATCCATATGATGACTAAAAAGTGACCTTGGAGATATCGTCTCCAAGGTTCTGTCCACCTCGAAAGGTATTAGAGGACGTGAATGTATACATAATTATGTATTGTGTGAATGCTATGGAACTATGGAGTAAGATAATACAAGTTTTGCGATTTAACTCGCTCATCGTTATGTTTCGTGGCACGTATGTTTGATATGTCAAACGTAATTGCAGGTGGAAACAATTAAATTTTTGTCTAATTTTTCTTGATCTGTCACTTCTTAAGCGGAATTGAATTAAGAATTATTAATACTTGTTCCATGTTAACCTGATTAATCAAATAGGGGAAATGTGCAATTCTTTTGTTTGCATTTAATTTATTTAACTTTGTGATAAGTTAATTAAAGTAGGTTTGAATCCAATCAAAAGTTTCATACAATTTCTTATTTTTATAATTAACTAAAGGTACATATACACTCACTTTACGGAAGAGAAGAATTAAAAAAGGAAAGGCGCTGTTCAGTACTTTATTACGAGTATACTTACGTTCAACATAGTTTCCCTTATTAGTCAATATACAATATACAGTTAGTCAATATACAGTTGTCATCCAAAGATATTTTCTTTAAGTCTTTTATCATATGAAATCCTTAGACTATATAGCAATATTCGATGCTCAACACTTAATTAATTCTTATATAAGCTAACAATAAAAACCAGCTGGTGACAATATATGAAAATCCCCGATCAGCTATACAGCATAGCTAAATTTAGAGAAACCATCGATTTTTAACATGTCGACTGCACACTAGTCCATTTAAAGCTCCCGAATATTTTTGCTCACTAATTGAAAAGGAGGAAAAAGGTCCAATTACTTTTTCATATCAGCTGCCTCTTAATTAACGTTTTAAATCAAGGTTCTTAAAGGGGTGATAGACGTACGAGCAAGTACGCGTACTTATGGCTCGACGACCTTTTTCGCTTGTGTGTCACCGTAAGTACGCGTACTTTAAAACCGCCGCGCAAAATTGTCGTCGATCCAACAGGTTTGAAATCTTGCTCGTAGCTCGTCTTGGCTCGTGCGTGTGGCAGCACTGCGAGCCGCGAGCCGCCACTTTGTTTCGCCAGTCCGTGGACGCGCACGCTTGTCATTCGTGTTTTGAGCATCGATACTTAAGATTTAAAATGCAATTTTTGTTAATTTTCATTCGGAAAATTCTCAAATTGAGTGATTTCTTTTTTAATTTCCTGTCTGTGTATATCAATATGTTTTTATGAATAAAGCTTATTATTATTATTATTAAATTCACATGTGATAAACGCTCTCTTTTCGTAAGCCATTTCTTTACCCTCACTTTCCGACTTCGTCTATTTTTTTTAGTTTTTAAAATGTAATACGATATAATTCCTAAATAACACAAAGCTTCTTCTGTCGAAGACATCGGAACACAGAATGAGTAAGCTTCACGTGTGTCACTAACGTCGAGCCGAGTAAGTTCGCGATCTTAAAAACCGCGTACTTTAAGTACGTACGTCTATCACCCACTTTACTGTGGTTGGAGTTTAGTCGATTATTGTCCGTGACTTTAGTATCAAGGTTTTTTGATAAATTTGTTTTATAGGTAAATGTAAGTTTTGTGTTTATGTAGAGTAAGAAAAATATTGATAATATATTACTTAATTATTTGGTTTTTAACCCATATATTGTTTTACACGTTTCTATAGTTAGTAAAAGAACACTCAATTATTGTTACTTAATAGCATTTGACACAATATATAATACATAATAATGACTTGTATAGGTTGTAGAAGTAGAATTTGATGAAGTCGACTAAGTTATACTCATATACTTAAATTCTATACCCATTTTCAGGGAAAATAATCAGAGCTATTATATCGCATTAGTCACCTTTATCTTAGTAGTAAAATATCACTATTCTACTGGCTTAATGATTCCGATCGAGTAGTCTAAGTAAGGCCGCACAGTTCCAAATCTCTTTAGCAAATTGCTTCATCTCATTTTGGACAGCCAGAAAAATGGGGAAGTAAAAATTAAATTTAAATTAATTACTGTGGATTCTGTAAGATTTTTTTCTCGGGACGTGAGGAAATTGAGAAATTAATTACGTTTGAAAATACGATCATAGCAGACTTCGAAATATCCTGTGCAAATGTAAGGAATAAATACAACGCACATACATACCATGAAAGCAGGGTTACGAAAGGGATTTATAAAGCCAAAGTGGAAGGTAGAGTTGAACGGGGTAGGCCGCGTAGAACTTATACAGATCAAATCGGAGACATTCTTCTAAAGGCGAGTGTACGTAGCATGAAGAACAGAAGAGCATATAAGAGATATGATCGATAGTTTATGCCTATCGCGTTAAAGACGTTTAGGCGTGAATATCAGTATGTAACGTATTTACGTTCTTTATTACTTTTGGAGACAATTACGTCAAAAGAAACTATCTTTGGTAACTTTTTAGATACGAATTACGCTTGTGTTGGTCTTAATATGGAACAACACAGATTGCTAGTCCATCGCCCAACCGATTCACTTGATCAATAGTCTAGTCGCCTTCTAAGACATACTTGCAACAATAGCAACCAACTCTGTTTATATTCGGTAGTTATAGACGCTTCTTCTATTACCCTTTTTCGTGATCATAGTAAACAAAAATAAATTATTATATTATTATTGTATTGCAGTTACGAATGGAAAAGTATGCCCAAACAGCCTAAAACGTCTTTTACGTGACGAGATTCCCCAATAGGCTATCAGGCCCAAGCTTATTATTATTATTTATCACCCATAAAACAAATCTTCACAAATATTGCGCAAAAGAATTTAGTGGCTAATAAAATAAGGTGCAGGTGTACTGTATCACCGTTCCTTTATTATATTCTGTCGTATAATCCTCTAAATAGGCCTAGAGATTTGTTTTCTGTGTAATTTAAGGGTTTCGCTTCACTTGGGTATGTTTCTATAACCAGTTTTTGTTAGACGACCTCCGCGACGCTAACGGTTAACCACCTGAACGCTAATCGAGAGGTCCCGGTTCCGATTCCCGGAGGAGGCAAAGTTAAGAAGTATCCTTTTTTCTGCTTTCCAGTCTGGTCCAGCTTATGTATGTTATATCTATAATAGGTATTTATTTCTAAATTATACGTCGATGAGTACTCTGTGTACTGAGTCTTAAATGTACTAAGCAAGGGGCCAGTTCAATTGGAGTAAATGTGCACTACAATACTCGTATAGGTTAGTGCGGTGTGCTGTATATTACTATATTCATAAGTGTACAGTATTTTGAATTATAAAAACTCCTCTTTGTTCACGGTTATTTAGTTCTATAATTGGGTTAAGATGTAAGTTTAAACGTTGAACTATTCTTCTCGAAAAAAAGTCTGTTGTTTATTCCATATCAATGTCAAAATAACCTCGCCCTTTCCATATAACAAGAGAATGAAGGACATCACTCCTTATTACATACATTAGATAATAATAATATGCTGTATGTCATAGTTCTAGTCTGTCTCATATAGTTTGAAAGGACGTTTGTGTATGTTGTATACTTATTAAAGTGAAACTATTATAATATCGTCTCACACTTATTCGTCTGTGTGTTGCATGTCACGTAACGGTCGTGACGTCATGTGTAGTGTAATAGTACCATTACTCCCTTTTGGTGGCGCTGTCAGCATTACATACTAAAATTAGTAATTAGCTTAATATCACTACATAGTATAAAACAAAGTCGCTTTCTATGTCCCTATGTCCCTTTGTATGCTTAAATCTTTGAAACTACGCAACGGATTTTTTAATAGATAGAGTGATTCAAGAGGAAGGTTTATATGTATAATAACATCCATTAAATAGTGGAGTAGGCTATATATTTTATACCCGTGCGAAGCCGGAGTGGGTCGCTAGTCTGTAATATGAAAAAAAGATTCACTGTTACCGTTTCCTAGGTAACAACGAATAACACCTGCCTAAGGCTCAGTACAGTACATTATCTGTGAGGTAATGTTGATCCGGGTGAAACTTGGAAACTCGTTAGGGAAACGCAGAAGCTCAAGGCCTAATCCGGTAACCCCGTGCCCCGGTGTTATAAAAAACGCAATCTCCTAACCCCTAACACGAGTGAAATTGTTTCCCCCAACAATATTAGCGGCTTCGATACGAGATACAGGCAGAATCAAAAAAGGGCGACAAAGATTTTCTAAGAGAGTGATTTCTTATAGTACAAAGGCTTAAGTATAAGGTAATCAGTTGTTTTTTTTTATTGTAAAAGGCGATGAGGAAGCGCTAAGTGAATATTTTCTGCTTTTAATGTCAGGTGGGCTGGTAACAATCTTAGATCAATACTATAAAGTGAATTTAATGACATGCGTTCTACTTATCCCTAAAGAATATATTACCTTATAAATGTGATTCGTATATCTTTTTAACAAGGAACTGTAGGTTACAAAACTGAACACAGATTTGAAGTTAATTTATTACTTACACCTTCCTTTGTCGTTCATTTTTGTTATTTCTTTTTATCTTGCATAATCAATCATTAATATTAAAGTGTCAATTATCGTAATGTAGAATCATTAAAGGATTATTATTATAGATGAATCAATGCATGATAATTCATCCAACAATTAACATAAGGTCAAGTCACCACCCACGTTTTTGACAATGAAAAATATCATATTTTATAAGTCATCAGTTTAGGAGACATTGTTCCCACACCCTATACATCTCGAAGCTGAAGTAATAAAAAAGAAGTATTACAAAATCCTTTATCATCGCAAAGTGGGCAATTTCCGTGAGACTCTTTTTGCAAGGACATTAGGTCTCGATATTTCGCCTGAAATAAGCGCTAGCTTTTATGACCTAAATGGCTAGACGAGATAAACATAAACAGTTCTCTAGACGTCTTAGAATGGTAAGTTAAGGAAACGATGTGTTAGATTTATTTATTAGTTTTATTTCATTTGATGCCTAAATTGTATATATATGAGAATTTTTAACTTCTTTTGTGATTGATAGAATTTGGGAGCTACGATATCTCCTTAATCACTTTCACAGTTTTACTGTTGTGAGTGATAATATTAATTTGGAATTTTGGTGACAGATTGCTAATCCACCGCTCTTTGAGATTTCATTCACCCCTAAGTATTACCTACCTTTGTTTTCCATCTTCGTGTACAAATATACCTTATTAGAATTATATTAATGTTTACAGTAGCTCGACACATTTTGCTAGACTGTATGCAGGCAATGAATAACTTCATTAATAATAAGGATATATGGACTAGTATTTAAAATATTACTTACTCGTTGATTATATTAATCCCGAATTATTGAAATTTTTATTACACTATAAAGTTATATTTGTAAATAATTATAGTTCTAAGTACTTAAATTCTTTGTAGCAAGTTGCAGCCGGGAATCCAGATTAAGTTTGATTCCTAAGCAATAATGAAATCAAGGATAATAACTGGATAAGCAGTCTTAGGCTTTCAAACAGTAGAACATTCCCAAGTATTTAAACCAAGTAGTACTCTATATATACATAAAAGGATCAACGACGACTTTCATTGATATGCAAAATGAAATGAAATTTTGATTTAAATGTTTCCTTCTATATTTATTAGTAAGCCTATTTATAAAGGATCAACTACAAATACATTACCAACTAACCCACGTATCCCACTTTCCGACCAACCGGCCAATGTACGTCGTAGCCATTAAAGCTCGCCTGATTCAGTCCATTTAACCTTTTCAAGAAGTCTCGCAATTTCCACGTAGGGCTTTAAATCGATCACAATAGAGCCAGCTTCATTAGTATGGGTCGATGCATTGTGCTGACTTAATTGTTTTATGCGCCTCGTCGCTCTACCGAACAAAAATCATTCAAACAATGGAAGGGGCTTATTCGAAAAGAGTCAATGTGAGGCTTGAAATTATGTGTGGATACAAGTCACGTTCGTAGTGGCTGAAATATGAATAGGTTAATGTGATTGTGTATATTGAAGGTATGCGTATATATTCGTAGAAATAATAACTCTACTTCTTATTAATTATGTTAAGCCAAAACAAGATTAGGCCAAGTTAAGTTGAGAGTTGTAACATATCGTTATTAAGTGTTTGAAAGTAATCTACCACGATGGTATTGTATTAAAGTTTTAAAAATGCCCTAGATCTTGTATCGTGTACTTCTTTTTAAGATAAATTCAACTGCCTACCTTACATTGCTTCCTTGACTATGAATACATAAATCTTATCATAGTTGCATTTTGAGGCCTGTAAATCAGGATATAGAGTTATTTGAAACATAATTCTGGGAGTACATTATAGTAACCACATTATATGTAAATTTTCGAGCAAAGGTAAATTTGCGGCAAATTTCTGTAACATCGTTGATGTAACTTAAGTATGTTACGTAAATGCTAATAAATAGAATAGGGTACCACAGCACTGACCTAATTAAATGAGCCGTTTAGTTTCCATTCAATCGGGAATCTATAGTAGAGCTATCGTAGAGATGGCAAACTTCTTCATTCATTCCTTAAGGCCTTTTTGGAATCTTTAATTTATTACATACTTCCAAGGAAAAGAAGTAAGAGAAATGGCGGAGAAATCTTTTTGTCGGTTGAGTAACAATTATGCAATCAATTCTATTGCTTAAATTATACGTGACAAATTGTAATTGTATGGTTTTTTCAGTAATATTCAAACCGAAATAAAAAATTGTTACCAATTCAAGCTATGCACATACATAATTAAAAGATAGTCAATTAGATATAAGCATATTGTAAACACATACTATTACGCATATTAGATAAATTTTTCCCCATATACATACATACATTCATATACTTTCACGTCCTTTAATACCTTTCGGGGTGGACAGAACCTCGGAGACAAGGACATATCTCCTTGGTCATTAACTAGCATGAATATTGGGGTTTTCGTGTCAATGGAACAATGGTGATAGATTGCTAGCCTATCGCCCAACAGATCCTACATATGTAAGTAAAACTTAACGAGTTTGAAAATACTAATAATTCAGCTGTACCTTAGCTAACACTAAATTATTCCATTTTATTACTTAGTACTTAGTTCGTAGGGCTAGCAAACCTTTTAGCACAAAATAATAATAGCTCAGTGTACTGACCTTCGATCTAATATGTCTCGTATAGACACAAAGAGTCAATAATAATAAATTCGTCATTCAAATCACACGAACGCATACGGAAAAATTTATTACGCTTCGAGCACAAAGGAAAATTGTGCTCGCCTATTGAATTACATTGGAAACGTGTTTGACATAGTTTCAAGAGCGAGTTAGGGATGGAAATTGTTCTCATTTAGTTGCCTCTCATCACTCATACATCTATTACATATGTTACGACGACCTCCGTGGCGCGATCGGTTAGCCGCCAGAATGCTAATCGTGAGGTCCCGGGTTGATTCCCGGGGGAGGCAGAGTTAAGAACTACGCTTTTCTACTGCTTTCCAGTCTGGTCGTTGATTATATATGTATTTATCTATGTATAATATGTAGGTATATATTTCTTAAATATACGTTGACTAGTACCCTTAACGCAAGTCTTAACTGAACTTACCAAGGGGCTAGTTCAATTGGTGTCATAATGTCCAAATATTATTATTATTATTATATGTACATACACATCACGCCCGTTTTCCTGTAGAGCAGTGATAGATATCATGGATCCTTACTTGGTCCGTTCATGACAAATCTTTCGCTTTATTGACACTAATAAACGTTATATATGTGGTTATAGGTAGTTCTAACGTCACCCTCTTTTCAATATGGTGTCTATCTGAATGTTATTTGTCAATACATATATACTTCGATTACATCCTATTTCATTCAAGGATCTATTTTCATAACGGGACGGTATATAGATCTTCAAGTATATGTAAATCTTGTAAGCTTTCCATCTTGATTGCTTGATTCCTTCTTACTTCATATATTTTCACAATACACACACATTATCACGACTTTTTAATCCTTGCGGGGTAGTAAGAACTTCACATGCAAATATTCACAATCACGCTAGTTATTCTCAATAATAAGCACCAGCTAGTTATTCTAAATGAGGGAGGTAGTAAGCCGTGTCGCTATTTAATAGCTCTGACTATAACCAGTTCTGAGCAATAGGAAGGTTTCCTCAGGATGCTTCCCTTACCATAGTTATGGAAAAAGGTTTTAATAATATAATAATAATCAAGGACACTAATAATAGTATTGGGACATTATTACAAAAATTGATCTAGCCCCTTGTTAAGTAAATTTAAGACTTGTGTGAAGGGTACTAGTTAATGTATATTTAATAAATATATGTATATTTATTATACATAAATATAGATATATACCTATCACATTACATATGATGTAGGCTATAAACTTCCCTTCTTGAATGCTTTTAGTCTTTATTTGCACAAGCATCAAACCCATAATCCCGAAAAGGGTTTCCAAGGGTTATTTGTGCAGCAAGGTCCTGTTTGCTTTTCACACTATTAGGGGTGTAACGGGTATGAGTGTTTCTTAAGGTTTCCTTACTATAAGACGTATTTATGAAACTGCTTTAGCAAAATAACTATAATAATGGCTAATATAGTTAAATTATTGCTTCGATGGTTTGGACATGTTATGCGGATGAATGATAGCAGATTGACAAAAGGAATATATATGAGTGAAGTGGAAGGGCGGTTACGTAGGGGCCGGCCTAATAAGACATATAACAGTCAGATAGACGCTATATTGAAAAAAGTTGACGTTAGGAGTACCTATAACCGCCGAGAGTGTATGAGAGGATGAATAAATGTCAATGAAGCGAAAGTGGTCTGTCAGGATCGAGACAAATGGGGATCCGTGTAGATGTGTAGGTATGTATGTATGTATAGTTAAATTATTAGATATGTAATGTGTAAGGCTTTGGAATCTATCCTCATTTTAAGCATTGCTCTTTCATAACTAACGTAGGATCCGTCGCGTAACACCAGAACAGATAAATGTATAGAAAATCACTCGACCTCTCACACGCAACCGATGACATGTTAGTGCGTCGAGCGTTCATTTTTATAGTTTCGGAGGGGTTAATCCGAACACGGTTTAGTAACAAACCTTCACTATGTCAACAGGTGGATTATTTTAACAATTTAATATTACTAAGACTTAGTCATGGTACAAACAGTTCCACATTATATTTAAATCCCGGACAAGCTCTCAACCACAGTAGAAAAAGGTCAGTGCAATTTCGATGTCACATGTCACATAGCCCTGTTTGTGTGACGTGAATCTCCTTGTATTAAGGCTCACGTGAATTGGACGTATATCCGCCGAAGGAAGGCTGCGTCTCGTAAACGTAATACGTGACGTCAAGTGTAATAGGGTTAACCTCTTTACGAGGTATTGTATAGTAAAACTAGCAGCTTAAGTTAAGGTTAAGTGCAGGTCAGTGGGATTGCTAACTAAAGTTATGGGTTCGATTCAAAGTGTCAATTAAGGATTGAAAAGTTTAAGTTCTAATTTCTATAGATAGTGGAGTATGTCAGGAAAGTATCGTTTTCAGTTTTCAATGCATATTTTAAAGCGCGGGCATACATATATTGTAAGGAAAGCTAAAAAACGTTAAACTATGCGTTATCTAATGATACAAAAACATTTATAGACATGTCACACCAATCTTTGATTCTCTCAGGAGTGAGGTAACTCGGAAAAATAAATCGTACTGAAGCACAAACCTACTGGATCCCCCTATCGTCCCAGACTAGCACAAAATTATTAATATCGTATCGACAAATCGATGCTATTGTTTGGCCAATGCCCGTCACAAACCATTACAGTTGACTTCCTAACAATTTGAATAATTGTAAACAATGCGCTATTAAAAATCGAACGGCCATCCTTTGGGAATGTAATTGCTGAACTATTATACTTCCTGGTTGTGTATTTACATTCATAAATAACACGTACATAAGTCCCAAAGAGGTGGGTAAAACCTTGAGACATATGACTCAGTTACAAACATAATTTAGGTATGATATACTTGTACTTGTGTATTATTCGTTATCCTTTGTGCAGTATTAAGGTTGTCTGTATAATTTCAATCATGTGCTATACTGCGAACACATTTTAAGAAAGTCAGCTGCTTAAGATACAGCATGTGTTATGTATCACATAGTATACGCACTAACTTTGATCGTTTCTAAAATTCTACAGGAACTTTTATTTGCCTATTACCGTAAACATGTCATTTCATTAGAAAGAAATTTTTATGCAGCCACACTGATATGAGACACAATCTACTATTGTCAATTTCTATGCTTAATATTATTAGCGTTTCTACTACTATGTATAAATTACTAATACTACTACTTATTTACTGTTTGCGTAGGGCGCTCCCCTGCTAGAAGGACGGTGACCTGAAAAGGGTCGCTGGTAGTGGTTGGCTGAGGGTTAGTGTTTTGTGGCGTAACCTTGGGGAGGCCTACGTCCAGCAGTGGACTGACATAGACTGATTGATTGATTCTACTACTACTATCAACGCGGATGACAATGGCATTATCCCTGATGGAAAGTCGGGGATTCGAGTGTCCAACTCCTTGCTTCTCGTGCAACTCGTGCTCAATGTGAAAGATGAAAAGCTGTTTAACTATTTACAAGCATTGATTATTATGGTTTTTATCTATGTTAGGGGAACGGGTAGGTATCCTCACGATTTTTTTCCTTACCCTAGTAGTTAGTGCATTTCGCAAACGCATTTCTATTATAAAGATCAGGAGGCTTCCTTTCCTTGGTAAAAGCTTTCTACTCGTACATACACTTTCGAGAAGTAAAGAGTGAGGAATCATAATATCTTTTTAATCACTTAGCAATTATATAGGAACCATTCTCCCAAAAGTTTCCATAGATCGATAGTCTTTTAATCCTACGCCACGCTTAGACTACACGACTACACTACTACTACTACACTACTTACCATTATATTTACGTCCCAAGTCAGCACTTACCATTATACATACATACACATCACGCGTAATTCCCTTTGGAGGGGTAGGCAGAGATCATGGATCGCCGTTTGTCTCGATCCTAACAGACCACTTTCTCTTCATTGACACTCATACATCTTCTCATACACACTCGGTGGTTATAGTTATAATAGTGATATCACTACATAGTATAAAACAAAGTCGCTTTCTTTGTCCCTATGTTCCTTTGTATGCTTAAATCTTTGAAACTACGCCACGGATTTTGATGCGGTTTTTTTTAATAGATAGAGTGATTCAAGAGGAAGGTTTATACGTATATACGATTATACGTACACCCATTAAATAGTCAGAAGTTCGAAGCCGGAGCGGGTCACTAGTATTGTATAATAGTGTTATGATGTGTCCTACATACATACATACACATCACGCCTGATTCCCTGTAGAGGGGTAGGCAGAAATCACGGATCCCCATTTGTCTCGATCCTGACAGACCACTTTCGCTTCATTGACATTCATACATCCTTTCATACACTCTCGGCGGTTATAGGTACTCCTAACGTCACCTTTACAATGATACCTATACAATGATATAATGCATTAGGTGTTCCCCAGAGTAAGAATGAGTGACGTTCCGTACGAGTAGGCCCGAGGTCGCCGTGGCAATGGCACGATCTCTTACGGGCCTTTTTATTGTTGTTATTGTGTTTTTTACACCAAATTGTGCATACGAGAGGCCGTGATGTCATATTGTTTATTATGTTATGATTAGTATGATTGTTTGTATACTAGCTGTGCCTGCGACTTTGTTTGAGTGGAATAGTTATTTGTAGCGTGATTCATCTAGATAAATCACTTGGTTTTGATTCCTAAGTGTGGATTAAATAACTATAAGAATAGAAATATTGTCTAGATTTTGTTTATATTTTCTACTGTATCTTGTCTGCTTATGGGTACAGCGTCATGTTTTATTGACTAAAATCTTTTTTGATAAATGCTTTATCCAAGACGTAAAGATATTTCCAATTCTAACCAGAAATTACAAATATTAGCGCCTTCAAACAAATAAACTCTTAAGTTTGAGTACAAAAAAGCATTTAAGTAATGTAGTTGACAGATAACGAATTAATTACGTAGGGGATTGTATGCATCGGCAATCTTTCACACAATTGATAGGGATCTATCTTATTCTTAAATTGAATAAATGATTTTAATAGTTTTCTTTTTTACCTTGAATATTTTGAAGTACATGTTCATGATCATTTTAAAACAATCAGATACTTCATCCATATTTTCTGAACCTAGCAACTACTATTACTATAGCGCATACTCAACATATTATCATGGTATATATACTCATAAAATCACTCTATATTATGATTCTAACTCGCATTTTTTTAATATATTTCTCGCGAATATAGTGCACATTTTAAGCCCGTCCAATCTACGAAAGGGAAAAACCGTCACGATCAAGGCCTTTCGCCAGTCAGCCTTACTCCCACACTCACTTCTTATAGCCATTGACCTCTAAATGACCCAAAAGGAATGTTTTTACACATTCAGCCTAATCAAGCAAAACTGCGTGACATTGTCATATTCATTAACCGTGTTTGGGTAAAAAGAATTAATTAATAGAGCGTGTTTGTCTTTGGTGTTAATATTTGGGACATAGTTCAACGATTATTATATAGTTCACTCTCTGCCTAGCGTATAAAATAAAGCAACTAAGAATAGATAATGTAAGGCAATAAGACATAATACAACAGACAGATTGACGACATTTTGAAAAAGGGTGACTTTACCGTCAAGTGTGTATGGGTGTTAATGTACCAAAACTGGTTTTACAGGATCGGGATGAGAATCCATGATCTCTGCCTACTCCTCTACAGGTAAACGGATGTGTATGTACGATTGCGATTATTATGTAAAAATAGAAATGTGGAAGCGTCTCCATGTTTCTATCTACCTTGAAAGATAAATAGAACTAGCTGTATAGCAAAAATATGTTTTGAAGCTCTCATAGTGATATTGTTAGGCTCATGTCATGTTACAAAGCAATATTTTAAAGCTAACAAGGCAAGGATTCTCCTCGTATGAGCCATGGCACGTATTCAGTATTTGAATTTATATCAGGAAGAATCAAAAGGCAAGATCTATCTTTATGGCTTTTTGCAACAATAGCAACTCGTAAAATTTTACTACTGGGCGCCTATTCTTCGAACTGATATCTCGTATTGACGCTAAGAAGTGACATAGGAGATATTAAATGTCCTGTGTTAGTCTGGAACGTAAAAAGACTAACGAGCTGCCGTTCTTCCCGGCATGTCGTAGGACTAAGGGACTAAGGGTAAATAGAATCTATTGGGCGATGGCTAGCAACTGTTACCAATATTTCACTATCATAATTGCAACCCCAATATACATGCTATTAGATTACCTAGATATTTTCATGTCTCCAAGGTTCTCCCCACCCCGAAAGATATTGAAGGACGTCATTGTATATGTAAAAATTTAAATTTCTGCTTAGGTACTATTTCCCAGTTTAGGACGTACTGTCTATATTCTAAGTTCTGTCTAAGTTCCCGATAATCTTATTATTTATTATATTAAACTAATATACTCGTTATTTAATAGAATAGCCCCCAACCATTTGATATTCAGTAGCAGCGGGGTCCGCTACAAATCTATTTTTATGTTTTTCTCATAATTTTTGAGGCATTTTTATTTTATAATCTACCATTGTATTGCAGTACAAACGATCGAAGGATGAAGAAATATGACTGTATCTTACAGGAATATAGATTCTTCCACATACGTAAATACATAAACATCACGCCCGTTTCCCAATAGAGGGGTAGACTGAGATCACGAATCCCCATGTGCCTTGATCCTGACAAACCACACACGCTTCATTGACACTCATACACATCCTTATACACATTCGACGGTTATAGATATGCCACAACTGTAAAGATATTATGCAACAATAACATTACATGAAAAGCTAAAGCTATGATACTCATGATTCTGCCAACCTCTTTCGATAAATAATAAATTGGATACTTTTTTTATCATAATACAGTTCGGTAGAATTCCTTCATATTATCAAAAGCGTCATTGAAGAGATTACGTACAGACAAATATATTCGATGACTAACAGTTAATCAATGATAAGGGAAATATGTTGATTATAACAATAGATACTGCCCATTACTGCGATCCTGGTACTTAAATATGTGTATTTCTGCTCAAATGTAGTGGAATTCTTACCATTACGACGACCGTTATAATAATAATAATATTTAGGACATTATTACACCAATTGAACTAGCCCCTTGGTAAGTTTATTTAAGACGTCAACGTATATTTAAGTAAATATATACTTATAATTTATAGATAAATACATATATAGCATATACCGCCTCCACCGGGAATCGAACCCGGGACCTCACGATTAGCGTTCAGGTGCTTAACCAATCGCGCCACGGAGGTCGTCAAAATTTTATAATGTAATTAAGTTATGCTTTGAGTAGTTAGTATTTTATGTAATCTTGTTACATAAAGCAATTACCAACTTTGCCATTATAGAGATAGGCAATAGGCATTTGACTATTTGAAAGGAATAATAGTCTATTAATGAATGTTATGTAGTATAGGGTAGTATGAAGTATGTAAGTTTACTTATACTACCTACTATATCAATTGCATGACCATTACAAACTAACATTTAATAAGACAATCAAAACAATGACAAACGCATTCACGAACATTAACCCTTGCGGGGTAGTCAGAGGTTCAGGTGTGCAATGCGAAGGAAGTAATTCTATAGCCATCTCGAACCCACGTGTTGACCAGACAGTCAGTGCTCAATGTGACAGGTGGTAAGCCGTGTCGCCATTTACAAGCACTGATTATTATCTGTTCGGGGAACAAGTAGATTTCCTTACGATGTTTTTCCTTACCGTACGTAGTATTCGATGCATTTCGCAAATGTATTACATTACATTTACTACTTTAATTTTTATACTACGAACAATATTCTATGATACATTTCTTTACTGAGAAAGTTGTAGAACATTGAAGGAATAAAACTATTATTTACAATAAAAAAAACTTTAAAGGAAAAATATGTCCTTTAGGTCCTCGCTGTCAGCGACAGGCACGGTCCCCAACAAACTGGCAACATTATTATATTCTATGAAAGTCCATACTAATTTGCACCTGTGTATTTTCCATATTAAAGTGACTAATATCAATTTGTTAGTACTCAGATAAGTGTCTGAAAAAGGGCAAAAAGTCAATTACTTTTTTTATCTAATCTACCTAAGTAACTCTATTATTAAAATAACAATTTCGGTTCCGTACGTGAAGCAATTTCATTTGGTATGATGTAACTTGTAATAACAAGTTTAGTGGACAAAAACTTACACGCAATCTTCGGTGGGGTATGCAGCAGTACGTGTTACGAAGGTAATTATTTTTCAAAGAACAAGTCTTTGTATTTTGTTACCAACAATTATTTCAAGTAATTTATTAAACGTCCAAGTAGTGGCTTAATATAAATAGTTTAATATTAAGTAATTTCATTTGGATGAAGAGTTCCAAAGGATGCAAACTAGCGATCGTTCTTCCCGGCATATCGTAGAAGGTCAATGAGGGACTAGAGATAAATGGAACCTATTGGGAAATGACCTAGCAACCGGTCACTGATGCTCCATATAACATCACCACCCTAATATTCATGCTTAAAGTCACCTTTGAGATATTATTGTCTCCAAGATTTTGTCCACCCTGCAAGGGATTAAAGGACGTGAATGTATATGTATGTGTTGTGTTATACACGTATAGTGATTACAGTAAAACGATATAAATACAATTAGTTACAAATCCTTCATTACCTTCGCAAAAGGTGTCATTATATATGTTTTTTGTTTTCCGTAACAAATAGTTACAAAAAAGCTAAATATTTTTGTAAATAACACCCTATTATGTTATTATATTTGTGTTGTGTATTTCCAGTTTTATTTCCTTTGTTTTATAATAATAATTCGTGTTAGATTCGGTAAGTCTGAATATAATATTATTATTAGAAGGGCTTGTTGAATGGAATCTAGTGAGCGAAGGACTATTAAACTGTTAACTATTATTGCTCATTAACCCAATCACTAATATAAATAATAGATATAATATAAATACAGCCTTTAAGTGTCCGTTCACCTCAATAAGAATCCAGAACGTTTAATATGCAGATAAGTAGCTATGGTATGTATAAGTTTGAGAAAGACTTTTTTATGGACCGACAAATATAATTATTCTATTTATTTATAGAATATTCATTAGACATTAATGGTAGATTAGTTAGTTTCAAAAAGTAGTTTTATAATGTACGAGTATAAGTATCATCAAAATGTCAAATGTAATATTGTGTGATAGGGCACGGAATAGTATGATTCGAACGTTGTGGTATGAGAGAAGATGTAGTGACAAAATTAGAGAAAGGTAGGTGGTTTGGGCACATGGAGCGGATGGATGAAAGGTAGAGTTGAACGGGGTAGGCTGCGTAGAACTTATACTGATCAAATAGGAGACATTTCAAGGCGGGTGTACGTAGCGTGAAGAACAGAAGAGTATGTATGAGAAGGTTAATGAGTGTGAGAGAAGCAAGAGAGATATGCTTGGATCGTTCCAGGTGGAGATCGATAGTTGCCTATCCCGTTAGGCACGTAAAGGCGTAAATATATGTATGTATCATTCCTTTATGTAATATTGTACACATAAACTAAAGCAATTATTGTCTATTACGACCGCTCTATAAATACTATTGTCCTCGCACAGGTTAATAGTCTGCGTAGCATTTAAATGTATATTAATGATGTATGACGCAATTGTTTTTATGTAATTGGTACTGTGACTAACGGATAAACATAGGTTTGGTTTAGTCTAGTTAGTCAGTCTAAATAGGTTTCAATTTTAGGTTTATATGGATAACAGGCACAAGGGCATGAAGAACACCTATTAAGTGGTTGTTTGGGACTATTATAGAATGTATTCAGCTGTCTTTATGCATCTTAATAGAATAAACACTATGTACCTGTTTTTGTTCCTGGAATGTCGTAGGACAGTGATAGACAGACATAATACAAATAAAAACTATTTTAAATGATAAGTCATGTTTTCTTTCATAAAACATTATTATTAAATAACTTTTTGTGAATGTATATCATTTATGATTGTATTGTTTTATTTACCTGTTAATCGTTCGTTGCTTTTATAACTTTATATATAATATTTGACTAGATAATAGTAATATGGAGTAATGGTTTTAAATTCAGGTTTCATTATAGTTTAATTGGTACAAGTATATTTAATTAAGGTATACAAGAAAATTTTGATAACACTGATTAATTATAAAAAAAAATTGATTTCACGTATGAATTATAAATGCATTAAACATAATTCCTATGATGGATTATAAAGTTAAGTACAATGAAAAGTTACTGACATATAATATGTTACATACAATATGCTGAAGAGAGATCAAGAACATCTTTACTATATAATATCAATAATACATATATACACATTTCTATACTCGTATATATCTCTCATCGTTATATGAAGACACCTACAAATAATTGCTACCTCTTTAGATTTAAAAACATCCTTATACATACATACATACGCTTCACGACTTGTGTATACACACTCCCTTTTTTATTAGTGCGGGGTAGTCAGAGGCTTGAATGCCCATCTCCGAAATTTCGAAGGCATGATAGGTATGGGTCATTCGAAGCCCGCGTATCACTAGATAGACAGCACCCAACGTGATAGGTAGTGAACCGTATTGCAGTATATAGGCACTGACACTTACCTATCCTGAGGGATAGGCAGGTTTCCTCACGATGTTTTCCCTCACCGTTAGCGACTGTAAATTATGTACGTAAATGAAAAACACATTTAAATTTCATTCATCGGTACATGCCAGATTCGGGATTCGAACCTAGGACCTTTCTCATACGAAGTCCGAGGTCTTACCGACTGGGCTACAGCAGCTACATTACATTACATCCTT